>QRFJ01000779.1:0-32004 GCA_006176705.1 Cocos nucifera
CTTTCTCTAGTGCTAATCCTGTTGATGCAGAAAATGGATGGCTGTCGGAGTTTGCTGGAGTTGGAGGAGACGATCTTGCTGATGAGATCTGTAAAATGAAGTTCGGATCAAAGGTGGGAAGCTCCGGTGTGGATCCTTCGATAGTTAAGGAAGTCTGAATCTCATCTTTGGCACTGATTATTGATGAAGTAAGCTGCAAACTGATGACTCAACTAGTCAAAGAAGTAAATGGTATCTAGTTTGAGGCCCGAATACCAATTCTTTGCTACTTCCTTTAAGGTGGAGGGAAAAACTCGGCAAAAAATGACGTTCGACACGTCATAGAGTAGCATTATAGTCCGAAAGGTTTCGAGATGGTCAATGGGATCCAAGTCCCATTATAACTCTCAAATCAGGGGAGTTTGAAGTTCAACGGGATGGACTCCTGCATGATCTAGGTGATGAATGGTGGATCAGTGCAGATGTCATCATTACAGACGGGGGCAGCATCACAGAGTTCTTCGATCTACCGATTCATCTTCTGGAGTTTTTGATTAAGGATATCATTTCGATTGCGAATCTCAAAGGATGACTGGTTTGACGGGGGCAGAGACTTTTCTGGGGTAGAGTCGTGCTCAGAACAGAGGCTCTCCACTCTTTATTTTCCCTTTCTAGGGATCACTAGCTGACTCCTCTAGGTAGGCCTTTCTTGTGCTGAATCTTGACGTTCTGGTGATAGCCTTTCTATTGATGCCAATGTCGGAACTTGCTGCATGGCCTGTACTACTTTCGTGAGGCCTCTCATTTACTATAGTAGTTGATTGAGCTGCTCCATACCCACCACTATTGTCGGTGGGGGAGGTTGAGGTGTAGGTGATGGGGTTGGGATGAGCTAATTTGTTGGATCCGAGTTGGATCTGGTGGCAGAGGCGATGGATCGTCGGAAAGGAGCTTTTCTGGATGACATCTTACTAGAGCAAAAAAATGGATCAGAGAAAAAAAAATTGGAAAGAGAGAGAAAGAAAAGCTCAACTGAGTACTTCTTTTAGAACAATGGCTCAAATACCCTTTCTCTAGTGCTAATCCTGTTGATGCAGAAAATGGATGGCTGTCGGAGTTTGCTGGAGTTGGAGGAGACGATCTTGCTGATGAGATCTGTAAAATGAAGTTCGGATCAAAGGTGGGAAGCTCCGGTGTGGATCCTTCGATAGTTAAGGAAGTCTGAATCTCATCTTTGGCACTGATTATTGATGAAGTAAGCTGCAAACTGATGACTCAACTAGTCAAAGAAGTAAATGGTATCTAGTTTGAGGCCCGAATACCAATTCTTTGCTACTTCCTTTAAGGTGGAGGGAAAAACTCGGCAAAAAATGACGTTCGACACGTCATAGAGTAGCATTATAGTCCGAAAGGTTTCGAGATGGTCAATGGGATCCAAGTCCCATTATAACTCTCAAATCAGGGGAGTTTGAAGTTCAACGGGATGGACTCCTGCATGATCTAGGTGATGAATGGTGGATCAGTGCAGATGTCATCATTACAGACGGGGGCAGCATCACAGAGTTCTTCGATCTACCGATTCATCTTCTGGAGTTTTTGATTAAGGATATCATTTCGATTGCGAATCTCAAAGGATGACTGGTTTGACGGGGGCAGAGACTTTTCTGGGGTAGAGTCGTGCTCAGAACAGAGGCTCTCCACTCTTTATTTTCCCTTTCTAGGGATCACTAGCTGACTCCTCTAGGTAGGCCTTTCTTGTGCTGAATCTTGACGTTCTGGTGATAGCCTTTCTATTGATGCCAATGTCGGAACTTGCTGCATGGCCTGTACTACTTTCGTGAGGCCTCTCATTTACTATAGTAGTTGATTGAGCTGCTCCATACCCACCACTATTGTCGGTGGGGGAGGTTGAGGTGTAGGTGATGGGGTTGGGATGAGCTAATTTGTTGGATCCGAGTTGGATCTGGTGGCAGAGGCGATGGATCGTCGGAAAGGAGCTTTTCTGGATGACATCTTACTAGAGCAAAAAAATGGATCAGAGAAAAAAGAGTGGAAAGAGAGAGAAAGAAAAGCTCAACTGAGTACTTCTTTTAGAACAATGGCTCAAATACCCTTTCTCTAGTGCTAATCCTGTTGATGCAGAAAATGGATGGCTGTCGGAGTTTGCTGGAGTTGGAGGAGACGATCTTGCTGATGAGATCTGTAAAATGAAGTCCGGATCAAAGGTGGGAAGCTCCGGTGTGGATCCTTCGATAGTTAAGTTAGCTTCCTGACCAACAAGAATGGAGTATATAGGAGAATAAGGTGGAGAGGAGAGCTTAGAGAGAATAATGTATCTGGAGCATTGGAGGGTCCCTTATATAAACAAAGTTTGAAATAGGATGATAGTAATAGCCATAACAGAATATCAGAAGGCTGTTCGGATTTCTTAGAGTTTGTTACAGAGAATGGGCTATCATTTGTCGCGACTTACTGACGGTTGGATTTTATTTGCTGAAGTTGGATGAGAGATCGGAGGCTTCTGAGCTTGGTAGCAAGCTATTAATGTTGGAATTGAGAATTTGGAGTCGAGCTAACTGAGCTTGAAGGTCGGCTTCTAAGTAGTGGATAACGGGCTCACATTTGGATTCTGGGTTTGGATCCTATTGGTGCTGTCTTGATTGCTCTCAAAAGCTTGGTTGCCATCAAGATCAGTCAAGGGTGGGTATAAATGCTCTAGTTTAAAGGGCTGGAGGTCGGAAAGGATGACGGGTTCTTCAATTAGGACTGCGGCCATGTTCTCTAGGGGAAGTTCGATGAATATCCAAGATCGACTCGAAGCTGAGATGGAATACTGGATCCATTCTTTGCATAATGGTACTATTTATTCTAGATTAAAGATTGGAATTATTTTTGTGGTGAAGTCCTCCTGCTAATCCAGGTTCGTTTATCCGAAGTCCTTGGTGTGAGATTGGTGAAATTTGTTATCTACAAAGTGAAGTAGAGGAATTCAGTCATCTTCAAGGTCAGCCGCTATGCGAGGTCGGACAGTGTTGGGGTTCCATAATTGTGGGATAGTTGCTGTAAAAGAAAAGAAAAGATCAAAATTTAAGTTCTTTTCAAATCCAATTTTTTTATTTTATTCTAAAATTACTTAAATAAATTATATTTAAGTAATTTTGGATGAAGTTACACGACACAGTTCTTATTACTATTACTTTACTCAACTCACGAATTGCACAATGAGTCTATCGATTCAGAATCACAGGACCGATCGATGTCATAGCTGATGAATCAAGAACCATTTAAACCACGATCATGAGCAAATGTGTAAATATACTCTTTAAAGGGAACAGATTTGATAAATATTGATAACTCTCGGATAGAGTATTAGAACGGAAAGATCCATTAGATACGACGAGTAGTGGGGTCCTGAGCTAAGCCGAGGCTAAACCTCGGAAATCTTAATGCCATAATGCCTTTTTTTTTCATGCTTTTCTCGGAGATCGAAATCAATCAAATGACAGCTGCTTTTACAATTCAAACTCGTTTGGCTAGAGTTCACAGTACAGTTTTGGCAAGATCTACTGTTATCAAGAGAGAGCTAGGAGGAATTATCGTTAAGAAGATTGACTAGTGCACAAGATCTGAAAGCTGATCTTCTAAAATCTATCTGGGTCAAAGAATCAACTTAGCTGAGGTTCGAATTTGGCCATCATGACTACAGAGGGCACTATATCAAAGTCGGATATTCAACTAGAGGCAGGAGCTATTTTACCTCCAACACATTTACTATTGTATTTATCTTCTAATGTATTTATTTTTAAAAATAATTAATTATATTAAAAATATTTATATTTTTAAAATTATAAAATATAGAATTTTTTTTAATTTTTTGTCGTTATATAGCATGTGGAAGGCGGCCGTCAAGCGGCAGGCCTACGCGCGGAAGAGGCTGTTCCAATAATTTTTTTTTTATATTCATCAACAAAGGGCATTTCATCTTTCCGTGGAAAAATAAAGCGACGGTGTATCGGTAAATTAGACATAATTTAGTGGTGATTAAGTTTCTAGTTTGTGCATAAATTACCTCTCCGTTCTCTTCCGGAAACCTCCTCCTTGCATTTCTTTGCATAATTAATTTTCATCCTTCCACTCCTCCTATTCCCAACTCCCCTACTTAGACTGACACCTAATTTCCTCCGAATTACGCATAATACCCCGTCTCTCGCAACCATTCAAAACCCCCCCGGCCCCCATATTCTCAGTCTCTCTCTCTTTCTCTCTCTCTCTCTCTCTTTCTGGGCATGCTCCAGGTTTCCTCCTCCTCCACGAGAACCCACTCTCGTCCCGTAGATTAGTTTTTTTTTCTTCTTTTCTAATTTCTAAATCTTCTGGTATCCATTTCTATTTTTGGAGATCGCGCCGCTAAGCTCTCGCGATCCTCTCATGCTCTTCGGGAATTAGGGTTAGGGTTCCGGGATCTCTCTGCGGGGGCGTGGAGATGGAGAGCTCCCGCAGATCCGCTATGGACCGTTCCCGAGAGCCGGGCTTGAAGAGACCTCGATTAGTGGAGGATGACCGCGGCGTCTCCACCAGCCGAGACCGTCCGTTCCCGCCGCCGAGGACCGGCAACCAGCCGCTGGGCCCGAGGCTGAGGGCCGGCGGCGAGAGGGAGAGGGTGGAAAGGGAGGACATGCTGAGGGGAGAGTCTTATCAGCAGCAGCAAGAGCTTGTGGCGCAGTACAAGACAGCGCTTGCCGAACTGACGTTCAATTCAAAGCCTATCATCACGAATCTAACCATCATCGCCGGAGAGAATCTCCATGCTGCTAAGGAAATCGCCGCCACCATCTGTGCCAATGTCCTCGAGGTGATCCGATTTGCTTCAACTCATGTAAATTAAATATATATATATTTTTACCTTTTTTCTGTAAATATTGATCAGAAAACAACAATCTTGGATACTTCTATGTGGTGCCTCAGTACATAGTTCCACTGGTGAAGAAGAAGTATTGAGATCGAACAGAAGTTTGCCTACAAAGGCGGAGGGGAAATTTATGATTTTTAGATGGTTAACCTCACTGATGCTGATACATGTTTCTTACTGATGATTTATCAATCTCTGGTGTCATAGACGGAGGCTGGATACTTGCATATTGCATTCACATTGATTGGCTACTGATTGTGAGCTTGGAGAAATGCTACTTTCAAATCAGATACTTTCTGGACTGAATTATTTTATGTGCCATTCTGATAGTGTCGTGTTGTAGAGGCTTCGTATGGTTTGCCATCTAGGCTAGTTGATTAATGGAACACTAAGCCAGTGCAAACCAACAATCTCTTTTTAAAGAGGATGAACTTTCATAGATGAACATTCTCATTATGTGTAATTGAATGTTAGGAATAACATGCAATTTCTAACACTCAGGCTTTATAAGCTATCAAGGTTCGGAGAGTTTTGCTGGGTGTAACAGAAAAAAGGTGTTGCTGTGAGATAGAAATTGAATCAGACTTGTACTGTTAGATGGTCTTTTAACAAGGCATGGAGAATTTATGAATGTGGTCTGAGTGATTTACATGGAAGGTCTCTCAAAAGTCTTTTATTTAGCCATGGCTCATGATTGTTGTTCATTTATTGTATCTTCCTCATCTTTGTTTCTTGAATGAATGGGATATAGTTTGCTGAATATGGTTATGGTTTTCATTGAGTTCATTAGTTTGTCTAACTTTTCATGTCAAGAGTCCATTTAGTTTTCTACAATTATCTTTTTCTCTTCAATTGGCTCATAGTTTTTGTATTCTTGCTTTATATGCTTAACAAGTGTATTTTATGGAATTTATTCCTACATGCAGTCAAGTATCTAAAGAGAAGTTATGTAGACTGCTAGAGACTGCATGACACTCATGTGATATGATGTGGAAATGTGTTAATTGGTTTCAGAAAATAATGCACATGAATTGATAAAATAAACAAAGATAAGTGAAAAATTAGAAATACAAAATTAAAAGTTCAGAAAAAAAAAATGATTGAGAATGTACATATCCATACTTATTTAAGATCCTATATTAGTGTAATATGGCATGTTGACCAAAAAACAATAATAACAATGGCCACCTACAGACTATGTTAAAGTTTCAACTATACCAATGCATGAAGACATCTAGCTATCAATATATGAAGAACAATCAAAATACAAGCTAAAAAGATTGGTGACATATACTTAAGTTTAATGTACCTATTTTTCATAAAGTTGAGCTACTGAATTTACAAGACATTGCATATATAGATGCTAGGAAAAAAGGGAAGGCTTGGTAATTATATCAACCGACATCAAAAGAGCAGGTAGGTGCTCTGCTGGTGCCATTTAGAGGTAGAGGGTTATAGCCCTAATGGGGCTTTTTTCTCGGGGGGATGAAATTTGATGTTTTTCAGTTATGCTTGGCAGGATGTCTTGGGATGATTATAATTTTAGTTGAAAAGTAAATATGGTTAAGCATTTGATAACTAATCCACATAAAGTATAACCTGCTCTGGAGTTTCTTTACTAGGTTGTTCTTTTAAATGGTGATATTATTCTTTTTCTGTACAAAAACTATCATGACTTCAATTTTGAATATAGTTGTGCCTTTTCCCTTTTGTCTTCTATTACCTCTTCTTTTTTAAATAATCATATTCATCTCAAATTGTTACTAATTTCAGTTCAATGGTTTAACTTCTAACTGTTCTTCTTGTGTAAGAGAAAAGAAACAATAGCTGTTTGTAACTTTTAATGATACCCAGATATTTGTTTTGTAAGCTGAAAAATTGGCAACAACTAGAAGTATGTTTATTTTTAGTTTTGAATAGCCCTTTTTCCCTTCAGCTCAATGTAAATCGGTTTGGTGGCAAAGGAGCAATTATGATTTAAATCATTCTGATGGAAAGTTAGCCTTGAAATGTACTCATACATCTGAAATTCACTATTACCGTCAGTTGAAGTTTTAATTTTGCTGTACATGAATGTGTTTATATTAAATTTTTGTTCCTCTATGCCATTTAATCGTAGCATGGCACATGCCAAAACTTTGTTCTAGACATCAAGGAATTTCATATTCACACTCTGTTCATATTATTGCAGGTAAACATGCCTTTTCTCTTTATAGTTTGTTTTACAAATATTGGAACTTACCATGCATGCAATTGCTAGAAATTGTGCATATATATTTGTCAGGTGTAGAAAAGTGAAAATTACCTCACCTTTACCTGTGCCTTGATGGACTAGGGTTTTGGAAGTCAGGCTTAAATGTCTGCATTATAATTCTAATAGATTTATCCCTCTTAATAATTTTGACATGTCACTTGAACAAGTAAGAGAGGAAAAAGATGAGGTATAGGTTTTGGAAAATCACTTTATCAATGTGAACCTAGTGCATGATTGGCTGTTTAGCCATTCATTCTGTATTTTCATAGCTTGTGATTTGATTCACTAGTCACACACATTTGGACACACCATACTAAGTTATTTGTACTGTATTGTCATCTTTCCATATATAATGCGAGAACCTGGAGTCTAGCCATTTGAATATGGACTAGAGCATTCCACAAATCCCTATTTATAAGTTGAGGTCCACCATATGTCCATTTGTGACACAAACTCCCGACTTCCTTTATCAATGGCTTAGGGATGGAACATGAAACTCGAGTTTCTCTTGGCATGCATCTCATTTCCCTTAATCAATACATGCTTAGGCCTGCCCCCCCACCCCCTCCTTTCTTAAGGATAGGCAAAATGGGAACATGCGAAGGTTATCTCACTAGGTTTAGTGGGTGTAAACCTTGTTTGCTATTTGCAGGAAAATAATCCCATATGCTAATTGCAGTAATCCTGCTTGAGCATTTGGATGTAGACTGGAAATAACAGAATGCTGTTTGGATGTTATTTGGGGATAAAGGTAACTATTTTAGAAATTGGACGAGTGTTTTCAATGTATTGGTGAATATTTTTGAATATTAACTGTAGTTAAATTGTAATAATATAATATATTATATTATTAATATTTGAGTAATATTTGTATAGCTATAATGTAATACTAAAAAAAATGATATGGCATGCACAATGGACCAAGGATGACATAATAATATTATAATTTATTGCAGTATTTATGAATTATTTTTACATTATTTAAGTATTAGTTATCAATTAATGGTTGTATAGGATAATATAATATTAAACATGGCATACAATATCTTCGGCCATGTATGATATAAAAATAATAAAACAATTTATTTCAGTAGATGATAACTTATTTTATGTTATTATCTACAATTAAAAGAATAGCAATATATCATGTCATGGTGCAATTTATCTTATTTCTTTTCACACAGGGAACATCGAGGAATAAAAAAGACCATGAACATTTGTTAAAAACAGAAAAAAGAAAGATTATATAATATTAATTTTCAATTAATTTTTACATGGTAGAAGGTGAGAAGTTACTGGGGGCGGTGATGGTCATTTATCCAATTAATTGCAGGGATAGAGAGCTCAGTTTACGCCACTTACACCAGGGTTTCAGCCTGCAGGGTACCTTAGGATAGGTATAGCCAGTTTAATGGGTTAAGAGAGCATTGACCAAGAAATGTGGATAGGCATATCACACCCAGCAGCTTGAGGTGTTTGCTACTTATATTGGGGATAGACGGGCATAAAACATATATTCTGGTTCCAAGTGGCTTCTGCACATTTTTTCTCAATAAATGGCTGAGGAAGTGAAATAACTTCATAACTAAATAGGGGAATATTTATTTACTAAAAATAATCATTATCGGTTACAGTGATCATTGTGTTCTCCTTGTTAAATAAGCTGTGCACATCATGCTCAAATCTCTCACTAACTGCTCACACATCTGTTATTGTAGCATAGAACTATTTGGGCCTCTATCCATGAAGCTGCTGAGTCGATATCTTGGATGAACGGCTTGCAAATTCCATTATAACTACACTTTTCCTTTAGAAAGTACCCACTCGCTTCCAGGCAACAGTCACTTTTAATAAATGATTATTAAAAGAGCACGTGAACCAAAAGAGGGAGTATGTTTCTCAAATCTACAGCAAATAATCTTGATTGATGGCAGACCCATCAACTTTTTTAGCAAAAAACATGCATTATATGTGCCAATATCTAGTTGTTCATAAATAGTCCAGTTTCATTTCATGCCTCAAGGGATTGTCCATCCATTATCCAAATTGTATAGATTGGAACCACCATATCTATCAATTTAAGTTTCCCTGAGATGATGTTTTATGCTGTAAATGTTTTCTTGTTTAAATGTTGAGGCTTAGTAGCATTGGAGAGAAGAGGAAAGGGGCAAGAATGTAAGATAATTTAGTAATGTATTTTCTGTTGGCTGAAAAGTGGCTAAACTGAATGCTGATCACTCTTTTCTTTTTCATCTTTCACAAATTTGATCCATATACTTAGTCCTTATGCTGCCCTTAAAAATGGATGTCATTTTTTCTTCCAACTACTATAGTTGTTCCTTTTCTTGTTGGGAAATGATATGTTGTTCTTCTGCACCTTATCAAAGTGGTAAACACCTTAGTACTAGGAGCAGAAAAAAGGGTTAGCTCAATAAGCCTGCCATTCTCTACAATCTTTACATGCCTTTATTTTATTGTTGAAAAGTTTATTAATTGCTTTTGTTTGGGATGCCCTGTTCAGTTCTCCAAGTTGCCTGTGGAGTTTATCATTGAGCTAAATTTGCTGATTTTCTTTCTGCTAGGAATCTGTCCAAACTTCCAATTTTCTGTGTTTTTCTTGAATGGTCTAGTTATGATGCTTTACTGTTGATTTGCAGGTTCCCAGCGAACAGAAGTTGCCATCCCTTTATCTCCTTGATAGTATCGTGAAGAATATTGGAAGAGAGTACATTAAATATTTTGCTGCAAGATTACCTGAGGTAGATTATTTCATTGATCCATGAATTCAGTAAAATCTAATACATTAATTACTGACAGTTTAATATAGTGGAGGCCATCTCTATGCTAGGAGGTTTCCTTCCACTGCGTTGAGATGTGATCTCTATTGTAAACTGAAAAATTTAGGTCAATTTGTTAAAACATAAAGGGCATTTAAACTTCTCTACTGTGTTTCTGTTACTCCCTCCAATGGCTAGTTTTTTTCAAATTTTGTATGTTACCTGTGAGCATCTGAAACAATGTAACTACTACATTTTTGTGTAGAATCTAGTTTTAATGATGCTTGTTATTTTATAGGTATTTTGCAGGGCCTATAAACATGTTGATTCTTCTGTACATCCTAGCATGCGACATCTTTTTGGAACATGGAAAGGAGTCTTCCCCTCTGCTACACTTCAGATAATTGAGAATGAACTTGGCTTCTCAGCTATCGTCAATGGTTCAACTGGAGCTGCATCATCGAGGCCTGATTCTCAGACACAGCGTCCACCCTACAGCATTCATGTGAATCCAAAATATTTAGAAGCAAGACAACGTCTTCAACAGTCAACTAGCGTGAGCAAATTACTCTATGTTCTTAGATATAGTGTTCATTTTTAACTTCATAGTTGGACTATTGATTCCATGCTATTATAGTATTCTATTCATTTTTTATGCTATACTCTAGTTGACTGCACAAAGTCACCACATGATCTTTTGAACTAGCATAAAGAGTTGAAAGTTGAAACCAAAGTAAACATATTTACAGTGGCATTGCGGATAAGCTTTCCACATAATTTTTATGGTGATTTCAGTTGGTTTTCTTGGCTGAAGTAGACACTAGAATGCTCCATGATGAGAAGGAATGAATAAGTGGATATTTTGTTGGATTTTTGTGAAGGAATTAAAGTCCAAAAAAGCTGGGATGAAAATAGTCTTGCAACTGTGCTGGGTTGGGAGGGGGCAAGCATGACCTGGACATGACTCATCCACTAACTGGTTTTGACTGGGTATTAGATCCATCTGGTCATTTGGGCCAGATTGTGTTAAGCACAACCTGAACCCAACCTAATGCATTTGGGTCTAGGTCAGGTCAATTCTAGATTTGTGTCCAATTCAAGATAAAAAGTACACTAATTATATATTTTGAAGGAAATTTAATAAAGACATGGATAGCAAGTGAAAAAATAAAGAGGGGTGTTAGTGTGGATCTATACCATTCATGTTGTCAAGGAGAATAAGATTCAAAATTGATTGAACCATCACCCTACTAACGAATAACCTTAGTACCCAATCTACAAACTTAAGCATGGCAATGTATTAAGGAGGAATTTCAAAGCCATGAGTTTTAGAGTTGAGTTGAATCAGGCTGGATTTGGTGATCTAATGTTTGAACTGTTTTAGACTCAATTAGTGCATGGGTCAGTGGGTCTTGGGTCAGGTAGGAAAATGTATGACCGATAGCTGATCCAATCTTTTACAAGGTCACTTTTTTGCCCTCCACCCAACCCATGGCTCCGAAAAACCGGTTCAAACGAGGCCTAATTGGGTCGAGTTTATGGATTGATTTGACCCATTTGCAGTCCTAATGCAAAGGGTTATAGGGAGTGGTAGTCGTCCTCTCTTTGTTATCAGATCTTATCAGAAAGGAGATTTCCAGAGGGCGTTTTTGTAGAACTTATCTAGGAATGCGTTCTACAAAATTTGTCTAAGAATTTTAAAACTGATTCCGAGATGGTCTGGGAACAAAGGAAACTATGGACAAAGGGACAACTTTACTTATCAGATATAGAATTCAATCATTTATTGGAAACTTGAGTCTTCCATAAGAAGAAGGAAATAAAACAATTAACAAGTTTATATCATCTCATTTGCAAAATCTAATGATAATAAACTACAACTCTACATGTGGAATGGACGTGCGAATGTAATTCTGTTTGGCAAGATGTGTAAGTGTAGATGGTTGAGCCCTCTTAGTTTTTCTCTTTTCCTTTTTTTCTTCTTCCCTGTAAGTTTGCAAGTTTGATAAGAGTCTCTTTCTTTAACTTATCCCAAAGATCCCAAAACTTGGGAGAGTCGGACTCTCCCTTCTCTCTTCCTAGTGTGTGAGATATGCGCCTCTTTATCTTTTCATAGCATTGTATATCTTTTTTTTTTAGTGGGGAAGAGGCCCAGAATGAGACTTCAGGTTTTGAGGTGCAAATGGTCTTAGACCCCATTTGGGATTATTATTGGTAGTAGAGTTTTTGTCCGTGGAGCTTTTACTGGTAGAACTTTTAATAAAAAGTTGTTTACTATTTGATAACTATATTTTTGAAGTTATGTGGAACTTTAGTATTTGTTTGGTAATCAAACTAAGAGAGTGCATTTAACATGGAAAAATGGTAATAAAGGGCATTTTATGATGTTTTCAATTTCTTAACTCTATGTACTATCAGGAACCGTAACTGTAAAGTATTCTTAATTTATAAATTATTTATTTTAAATAGATAATATGAGAATAGTATTATAATATAATAGTATAATATTGGATAATATTATTAAATATGATTGTTAAGATATAGTAATGATAGTAATGTAGTGTTGTCATGATATTTGTATACTAGACTATAATACAATATTATGTAATACAATATTGTATATCTTATTAAAATAAAACAAAATAATATAATATAACATTATGTAATAAAATATTAAATTGGAACTTTTGCCAAGTGCAGATTTTTGCTACGTTAGGAAGGATTTGATAGCTGTTTCAGGTTTTTATCAAACACCCATATATCATCCATAAGTGCTTTTAGGCTCCAAAAAGTGCTTTTATCCTTCCAAAAGCAAATCCCGAATGGGCCTTATAGCCTTTTCTATTGTACATTAGTAGATGAGACATATATTCATGATTAGAGTTGGACTTCAAAGTAAATCCTGATTGATACATTTAGTCCATCATTGTAGGTTGCATCAAACTACAAATTAGTCTGGATGAAAACATTTTGTATTCTAGATGCTGCTATAAATTTTGGCATGTGTGTTGATTTCTTTACATGGTAGCGCTTATGGGATGTACTGAAAATTTGCGGCATGTTGGATCTCAGAATCAGAATTATTAGAATTTTCTTCCTTGCACAGATCCATTATCCTCCAGGAAGTAATATTCACTTATTTTTTAAGGTCCGCCTAATTTATTTCCTTAAGGTACATCTTCTGAGATATAAGAGGCTTCCTAAGACTGATACTCAAATAAAGTGTTTGAGGACTTAGTTTTTCCTTTCACTAGTTCAACACCTTGTACCTTTTATTTCATTCTTTAATATGTAGAACCATTGGTGAACTTTTAAGTTCTGAAGTGAGGCCTGCTAGCACTTTGTTTCTGTTTCTGTCCAATCAACTGTGAAGAGATTAACCCATTTAGACTTCCAATATGTTTTATCTATCATGTTTAGTCCATCAATGGGGTTATGGGACTTCTGTGCTCTGGTAAGCTGCCCTCGTTTATGAGCATCAAATACTGCTAAAATTTTTTGTTTAATGGTCAAACATAACACTTATAATCTAAAAGTAAAGCATTGTAGGTCATAATTTATTAGAATTCTTAACCTGTGTTGCAGGATGAGAGGGTATTTTAAATTGTTTAAGCTGAGCTTGTGAGGGCAGATCCTTCTCAAAAATGAGTTCACAACTCAGTATAGGCAAGCTGATTTATTGGGTTCAAGTCTTGTTTAATACGGTTATGGTTAATAGAGAATTAATTTTTTGCCACTGTATGTTACCATATTTTACTTAATAAAACTAAAATATTGCATGTATTCATTTAGATAATTTGTGGCCCACACTCAATGCAAAAGCAGATAATGGAAATCTTGCTACAGGCTAGTCATGTCTGGTGCCTAATGAAACCAAATGTTTGTAAAAATATGGGTCCTTGTGCATGACACATGTGCTGAATAGAGGAGGAACAGCAAGCTTTGACTGATATGTTTGGAGTTGACTTCTTCAATCTTTCTTTGCTTCTTGTTCCTCTTAATGGCTGTATCTGTTAGCAATGCAAGCTGGTGATGTGACTAGGATAGTGCTTAATGGCTCTAGTTATGGTTATGATTTTGAGAAAGGGGAAAAGTAGCTTCAAAAGTAGATTCATTTATGTTTCTGAATTTCATTGCTTAACTTTTTATTAAAGCGGATGTGTTAACCAAAATTCGAGGGGCTGTCCTTTCTGCAATACAGATCAAATGATGTAGTGGAACTTTGAACCAATTGTAATTTGATCAGTGAGATCATCACTCTTCTTTTCTTTGCTCTTCATATAATTTTTTTTTTTTTTTTTTAACATTCTATTGGTCTATTTAATGAAGGCAAAGGAAATAATCAATGATGACATTAGTGGTGCGGTTGGTTCCATTGATGCAGAGAGGTCTGACAAAGCAGCAATCATTGGAAGCACAAGGCAATGGAAAAATGTGCCTAACAGAATGCCTGTATGCAGTTTCTTCCCTGGTTCGGTTCTTTTCATATATCATTCATGAATTTTTTGCTTGAATAAAACTCACTTTGTAGCTTAAATTAATGTTTCCAGTTTAAGAATCTCCTCTGTTAATCTGAGATTGAGTTTGATTGCAGAATATGCGGCCTCAAAGCGAACTGATAAGCAATCCCATTCATGAGAGAAAAGAATTCAGAGATCATGAGTTTTGTTCTGATATTATGGGGCAGTCGGATCTTGGAGTTGGAAGGGTAAGTGAGAGGCTTAAAGAACGAGATGTACTTGACAAACCATATCATGGTTCTCGCATAAATGCTTCTGAAATGTGCATCAGCAGAAGCAATGGTTTTGATGTTAATCATGCTTATGGAATATACCGAGCATCTGGATCTGCACGCGTAGATAGTCAGCTGCCTTCAGTTCACCTGAACAATACAGGTAGAAGTATCCAACTAGGATCTAAGAATTGGAAGAATTCCGAAGAGGAAGAGTATATGTGGGATGACATGAATTCCGGAGAAATTGATTCTGAAAGTACTGATAGCCTAATAAAAGGTAGGTGGAGTACTAATGATGCAAATAAACCAGCAAGTTTGCAGAAAGTCAAGTGGATGCCTCGAGAGTCCAAGCATCTGGGCTCTTATTTGAACAAAATTGACTCTTTATCTCAATTGAGGAAGACCTTTGGACGGGAAGGCAGAGTTCCACCGCTTAAGGTACTTATCTCTTTAACATCTTTGTTCATTTATTCTTAGTAGCTGAACTTAATACTGTATGCTTGTGTGTTCATTTGTGTGTGGCAAGAGACTTGCTGAAATTTATCCTTCTTGTGCATAAGTGGGTGGAGTACAAAACAATCTACAATCTGTGTATGATGCTGTGGCCTGTAATGGATCTATGGGCAAAATTGTCATGTCATTTATTCTGAGTGTGCATTTATGTGATCTCATATCTTAATATGACTATGCAGTTTGTATAGAAGATGCAGTTTGTATAGAAGATTAGATTGTGTCATTCATTTATGCTAGAGTAAATTAGAACAGAAATATCTAGAGTTGTACAGAGTTGTTTCTGCATGTCTGTCTGTACTGATTCCCAGATCAGAACAACTTGCAAACTTTGAATGAAGAAAGTGAGCCTAAACATTTTTGTTCTCACTAATAGTGGCAGATAGGTATCGTTAAGGTACCTCCACTTCTTAACTAGTTTGGTGTTATTACAGTGTACTGCTGAAATCTGGAGGCTGATTGACATTGTCTTCATGCAGGAACCTGAAGAGCTTCTGCAGCCCCATGCCAAGCATGATGCTGAGTCAAGAGTAGGTGTGGGAACTTCAGCAGATGCACTACACATGGGGCAAGATGCTTTGGAGCATCCTACCTCCTTTTGGGCCTCGCATGAGGTTTCACCCTCAATGATTGGATTGAATCATGCAAGCTCAAGAATTTCTAGTCAGTCTGAAGGACAGTCTATTTCTTTTAGTGGTGGTTTATCTACAAGCATGGGTTCATCTTTAGTTTCAGGATCAAGTGGAATGCTTGGGCAGCAAAGACAGCAACTGTTGCAGCCACCATCACCATCTGCACATTCACCTCCATCTTCTGCAGTCCTTCAACGTCAGAAATCACAAAGTTCAATTGATCGTGATCTTCTTCGATCTAATTCCTTCTTTCCCATGGGTCAAAAACCTACATGTGTTCCAGATCAGTTGAGTCAGGTCCTACAGGCATCAGTAACTCAGGATTCTTTTCCTATTTTGGCCCAAAATCATACTCAGCATTCTAATACTCCACTGAACTCACACCCACCCCCATCACATCCTTCTCGACACCTGCAAAACTCGTCTGCTGCTGCTTCAGCACCTTTAGGTCAGCTTAGGCATCACCTTCCCTTCTTGCAGCAATCAGAGCCTAGTCTATCAGTGCAAGAGACACAAACACAGTCTCAAACTTCCCATCAGACCAAGAAATCACCACCTCTACCCCAGAGTTTGGGATCTCATCAGACACAACTTTCTGGAACAAACAACTCAAATAATCCTGCTGTTGAAATCAGTGGCCAACCTAGCACAACTAATTTATTGGCTGCTATTATGAACAGTGGACTTGTACCAAACAATACAATGAGTAATTTCCAGAACCTGAACATACAGCCTCCCTTGCCTAGTGGACCTCCTCCTAGTCTAGTTGCGACATCATCTGTTCCTTCTGTTGCTCCCTCTTCAATATCACTACCATTGTCGCATGGCGATATATCAACTCTTGTGCCACCCTCTACGAGACCTGTTCTTCCTCCCCTACCACCTGGGCCTCCACCTCCCTCATCCTTGGTGCGTACCACCAAAGAGACCTCCAATGTTGCTGGTCTCACTACGAATCCACTTTCAAGTCTTCTGAGCTCATTAGTTGAAAAGGGTTTGATATCCTCACCAGCAACAGAATTACCAGCTGCGACTTCAGTTCAGCTGCCCAATGAACTGGCAAATCAGAGTAGTGGCTTTGCTAACAGCAGCTCAAAGTGGGAACTTTCAACCTTAGATGGTTCAATCATTCCTTCAGTAGCAACAAAAGGGCCTTCTGCCACTGAATCAGATGCTCCAACAAGTTCTGCATTGGTACAATCCACTACAAGATTGAATGACCTTTTGGGCATTGAGTTCAAGCCAGAGATCATACGCAAATTTCATCCTGAGGTGATCAGTAGCCTCTTTGATGAGCTAGAGCATCAGTGCAACATATGTGGCCTAAGATTCAGACTTAAAGAGCAGTTCCATGGTCACCTGGATTGGCATGGCTCAAAGAAGTTTGAACTGAGCTGTTTCAACAGAGTTTCTCGAAAGTGGTATGTGAATATGAGTAGTTGGCTTTCTGGATGTGTGGGACCACAAGCTGGGCCAGTGGAGTCAACAATTTCTCTGGATGAGATTGTCCCAATGAATGAGCAATGTGAGCCAGCAGTTCCTGCAGATGAAAGCCAAAGCATATGTGCATTATGTGGAGAACCATTTGAAGATGTTTATTCTGCTGAAAGGGATGAATGGATGTACAAAGGAACAGTGTATTTGAATCTACCAAATGAGCAAAGTGATATGGAAAAAATGGATGAGTCTGCTGGACAGGTTCATATTGTGCATGCCAGCTGTATATCAAGAAGCTCAGCTGATAACATGGAGGCTGCGAAAGACTAGGTGGTATAACCCTATACATCATTTGGCATGTTTTTTGGTTTTTGTGTTATCAACTCTCAATCATCCATTAGTACACCATCCCTACATGCATATCCATTGGTTTTAGAACTTCTGTGCTGATTTTTTTTGCTCAAGTTATATTAGGCTAAATAACATAGCTTTGTATGCATTACTGTGCTTTGCTGCTTTTACTGGCTTGTATTTTAGATGTTTCTGGTGGCTAATAGAAGTTTTTTTTTTTTTTTAAAAAAAATTCTTTTACATTATAGTTTTCTTCTAGGTGCTTTAATTAACAAAATACCTTGCATATGACATAGGATTGGGGGCCATGAATTCTTGATGATGATGTACAACTGAATGGAAAATTCTTGGGTAGTCTGTCTTCTGATTGCTATCTTTGACTGTGAAATGAAAAATGCTCGACTATACAATGCTTATCAATTCTTGGGGTTATCTGGAAATCTATAGCTTTTAGTAATTAGAATTAATTTCCTAGTTCAACCATGTTTTTAGTAAATGGAATAGGTATGTTAATCATGGTCCACTCAAGTGCTGTTGGCATGGGAGATGCTAGCTAGTGACTGGAATTGCATGTGCCATGAGTATGCCGAAAGCTAAAAAAGAGTACAAAATTAAAATTAAAAGGATGTAAGAACCCCTGTGTCACAATGTTGCTGGTACAAACCATATCAAACCAGCATGGGTCGATATGGGTTTGTATCACTTGATGCTGTCTTGCCTGTTATCTGGTACTAATACAGTGATGGGTGCCGGTACTAGCCTGGTGCTTGTAACCATGATTACAGTTACGATTTTTACTGATTATTTGGACTTGGAAGCAAGGAAGGTGATTTTCAAAGTGCATTGGTTTGAATTAGTGACAATGTCTGTGAAGTGGTTTTTTATTCTTGAAAAGTGAAGTGTTCAAAATGCTGAGGTATTTTCTTGTTCTTGATATCTCCTGCAGTCCTGGACAGATATCGGTATTCCAAAAACCAGAAGAGAAAAATTGTATCAATTTTTGTGCTGCAGTTCCAGGCATTGCTGGGACGGAGTTGCTCTTGGCATATTACCTGTGCGCACCATCAGGGTTTCTTTGTTTGTGCATGAGAACGAGAAACAGATCTCCTTTTATTCCTTCTATGTTCTCTCGTTGTCTTGTAGTCTTAAAAAGAAATGGATAAGAAATAGGTCAGCTTTGTTTTCTTCCCTTGTATAATGTTGCTTGTATGTGGTTTCCATCTGTTGTCATGGTTTCGTCGAAATAGGCTGTGCATTTTACTTCAGACTCGGGTTGAGCAAAAGAAAGAGAACTGCAGTAAGGCTATGAATAATCTAGCTTTCAAGTTTGATTCACCAAGCTCTTTGGCTGTATGTCTCTTAATGGTGTAACTCAACTCTGTGCTTCAGCGGTGGCGACTCGCAAGCTTCCCGTAATTTTCTTTATCTTCGCTCAAGATTGCCTTTTGTTGGAGGGACGCGATGTAAACTTTTTTTCCAAAAATAAACTGTGCCCATATTGTTCACAGGTACCGCATGTATTCTGTCTTGTTAGTATAATTCATTTGGATCGAGTTTGTTTTGGCTCGTTGTTGGTTGCGACTTGTAATTGCATGTCAGATTTCTTGCTATAAAGTGGGACAATGGTCGCTATATATGATATGCTGATATCATATTCATGACCATTCTGTTCAAACGTATTATTTTCTTTTCTTTTCTTTTTTTCGCCAACAGAAAAAAATTGTGCATGACCTAAATTATATTTTTGTCGTGGTTGTTTCTGCTGTTGCTATTGATGGCTCCAAGGCCATATAAACAAGCATTTTAGACCGTAATTTGCAGGCCATGATTTTTATGTTTGGCTCAATCTCTCTTTCTGAAAAAACTGCATCTTGACCTCTGCTAACAGGTGGTCCGACGATGAGTTGGATCATTCATTTCATGTTGTTCGGCTAAACAAGTACATAACCTGCTAAAAATTAGGGTTGGGCGGGATCCATATTGTCTCATGGCAACCCCAATGACCTTCCAATTGTGCAAGCAGGCAAAATCCTTTGTTGGGGGATATAGGCGGTGCGGGCATCGTTTGCTTGGTTCGAGTGCGTGGGTAAAATTCTGGCAAGAGTGCTGCTTCACCGACATAAATACCATAGGGGAAAGTTTAACATGCTGGAAGTGCTGAGTGATTATAAAGCAGGACCCTTCAATATAGACATTGGAAGTAGATAGATCAAATCTAGAAAAATGACAAATGAGAGAAAAACGTTGATTGAGAAGTGAAAGATGGAGGAGACTTCTGGTCAGTTAGGGAAGATCAATCTAAGGGTTTCAGTCTCAAAAAAGGTTGTTTCGTCGGAGTCTGGCGGTGACTTAGATGATGAGAGAATGCTTAACTCTTGGCTATTCAAAAGAATGCTATGCTATCAAACATTGGAAAGATAAGGCAGTGATCCAGGAGTTGCAACCTCTTGGGGTACAGTGAAGACTGAGGACTTTCAAGCCACCAGTCACTCCTTCAGGTCGATGCTACAAGATGCAGTTGAAGCATTACTCTCCCTATCATTCCTTAGCTTATGGCAGACACAGAGAGATAATGACAGAGAATGAGGGCAACGGAAATAAGAAAAAGGAAAATTGTAGGAAACTAAGGAGAAAGTTCAACATCCTCAAATCACTACTACTACATTTGTTTAGGCAAATGTACCTAAAGTTCAGGAACCAGGGACACCAACTATAAGATCCAGTTCAACTCATTGCCGAACAAAGGGGAGGTAAATATGGAATTCACTCTACTCAATAATTTTCAAGTGAAAGCTAGTTATTGGCCTGAAATTAATTTTAATGATGTCAAAAGAGTTTGAGTAGAAGCTATGATTACTAATGATGCTTGTGAGAGTAATTATAGGATTTTTTATAATGCTCAATGGTTGATTTCATCTAGAAAGAAGTTCTCTCAAAATTTAAGTAATTTTGTATTTTTAAAATCAAAGTTTCAAATTTTAGAAGCAGAGAAACTGAGTTCGGTATGAAAGAAATTTGATAAACTCTAGCCTAGAAAGACTTCTTAACAAGTCTATTTATTTAAACATTAAATTTAAGTAGGCAAGTCTAGTCTAGAATATATTTGAGCAAAGAAAGCTACTTAAAAATAGAAAAAATTATGTTTAGCACATATGGCAGGCCTGTGAGTCAACCAAGAAAGAAGCTTAGCCAACCTAATCTTAATTTAAGAAAAAAGATAAAACGATGTAAAATCCAGACTATCTTTTAGCCAACCAAGTTTTTATCTAAGCCAATCAAGATAAGATCATAACCGACTCACATATATGGATAGCCGATTCAATCTCAGACTCAGGTTGAAGATAAAAATATTAAAAAAAATTAGATATTCTTCTGAGCCGATCATAAAATATAACATAGCCGACCAAGACATAAACTCAACTAACTCATAAGAATAGAATAGTTGACTCAGTCTCAGAGATAAAAGAAGATAGAAAGCTGTAAAAGTTTACAAGTTTTTTGGGTCGACTCAAAAAATTAGTTAGCCGACCAAATCATGAAGTTAGCCGATTAAGAGAATATCTAAGCTGACCTAGTCTCAAGTAGACAGAATAAATAGAAAGCAGAAAAATATCTATTTTTGAGCTATCTTAGATTTTTACTTAGCTGACTCAGTACTTCAAGTTAGCGGACTAGGAGCTTGAGTGAGTTGACTCAGATTTTTTGACAGATTAATAGCTAATTTTCTAGATTATTTCAAATGGCTGTATTTTATTTGTAATGGCTATTTTTGAGTTTCTATCAGCTAAAGCATTAATTGTAGACATTTTGAGGTCATAAAAGTAAAGAATTCAAATGGACAACTAAGAAAATTAAAGCTATTGAATTTATTTGGAGAAAATATTCAAGCTATTGAGTGAAATAAAAAGAGGGAGAGATAGGTAAGAAATTAAAGGAGTTTTCAATTTTGACCTTCCCATATCTACTCAATCCAAAAGAGAAAAAGTGCACTAAATTGAGCCAACAATCACTGAGCAAAAGTATACAAGTCTTCATCAATCCTCTCTTAAGCATTCAACGAAGAAGTTAAAGCAATTCAAGAGCTTATTTACTTCGACTTTTTCAAGAGTTTGAAGAGTTTATTATTTATGCTTTAAATTTTTATATATCTTTTTTTAAACTATTGTGACAAGTTTCTTGGGGAAGAAGTTTGGGTTTCTAAGGGTTGGTTCAAGCCATAAATTGGATGTTGTAAGATTTTGGTTGATGAGCAATGAAGGAACTTTTTCTCAATGCATGCAAGAGCAACAAAAAAAAAATCAGCAACAGAAAGAAAACTAATCTCATATATATCTATAAGATCGCATCTTATAGAGCCAAAACCTATCATACCTTAAGATCAAGACTTTGAAAATAAAAATATAAAGATCGAATCTTCATCTTTGCATGGCTAGATTTTCACCACGATTTGATGATTATGAAAATCTTCTCACAAGTTTCTGAAGAGCCATATACGCGTCTAGCCTCTATAAGTATCCACATAGGAACCCTCTAGAATGTTCTTCTTGATCTAGATTCTTCTTCTCCAAGAACGACCAGTATGTACTTTTTCATGATCTATCTCATATCTTAATCAACTTTTAATTTAGATCTATATGGAAGGAAGAGACGAAGTAGGGTAGAGATCTCTTTTCTCTCTTTGCATGGAGATGGAATGCCAACGCCAACACCTTGGGTGTGGAGAACAAGAAGGGATGCCCAACACCTTTGGGCATTAGGGAGAGATGACGTGTGATTTGGGAAAGGGGTGCAGAATTCCATTTTAGCATAAGAGATTTATCTAATCACAACCCCTTTTATATCAAACACTAGGATTTGGATAGATCTAAGGAGTCCTAGGGCTTTAAAGCTTTGACCATTCAACTTCTTAAAGCAAAAAGACTCCTCTTCCATTTGATGGGCACCAACTATTAGCGCCTGATAAACACTTAAATTAAGTCACTAGAGGTACTAAATATTATAATAATTGATATTATTTTATTCAAATTTGATGCTCTCTAATTTATTTATAGGTAATCAGGAGTTTGGGCTCATACAACTCAAATTAGATTTAAATTGGCTCAGATTCAAGTGAACTGGCAACTAGCTCAAGAGCTAATCAAATCCGAGTATGAATGCAATTTACTCATGAAGGGATCAGATGCAAGCTCTTAAGATTCAAGGGTCTAGATTACAAGATAACCTTTCATATGAATCCAAGTGTGAATACAACTTAAAGATCAATGGTCTAAAAGCAACTTAACAAAGATCTAAGGGTTAACATCTAAGGAGCCATTCATTTACCTTCTTCCTTTAGTCCCATATCTAGAAAATATGAAAGCTTCCTTCCTCTTAACATCTATAAATAAGTCTTAATACATCCACCCAAAAATCAATTAAGCTAATGCCTAAGTTCTCTCAAAACTGTTGTCTTCCTCTCTCTCTCTTCTTCAAAAGTCTAGGAAAGATACTAACCCTAGCACGCCTTTCATCAAATTTAGGAGAGGTCATAATCCTAGTGCCGTATCTTTTTTTCATATTTTCATACTTCTATCTACCTTTCTTTCTTAGAGTTTCTAGATCAAGTCTTCCAACCATCTTGCTGCTATCCGTATGGAGGAAGACGAAAGGATTTAAGGAGGCACATCTATCATCAGGCACAACTAGAAGATCAACTTGGTTTGGTTATCTTGTATCACACTTTTATTTTTTTATATATTTTTTTAATCAATAAAAAATATTTTTATTATAATTTTTTATTTTTTTTATTTTTTTGTAATCTATTTTTTTCTTTTATATTTTTAAAATAATCAACTAAAATTTCTATAGATATGATCCTGACTCATCCTATCTACATAGCAGTCAGTAGGATTAATTTTGGTGTGCTACGACATGCATCAAATTATGGTACCATTATCAAGGATCTTGACATGCTTGTTTTGAAAAAAAATATATTTTACTACTTCTGGGTCTTTATTTCTTATTTTAGATTGCTTTACTATCTTTCTAGTAAAATAATTTTTTACTTTTGACTTTCTTCCTATTTTAGACTTGTATTTTATTTTTAGAATAATTTACTTCCTTTTTAATAAATTCTCTAGATATAAAAAATTAAAAATATAAAAAGATTATTACTTTATTTTATTGTATAGTTACTTTATATGCTTGACTGCCTTATTTGCGTTAGTACTTTATATTCTTAGTTGATTATTTTCTTCTTTGCACTTTTACTTTTCATATTTTATTTTGCTAATTAGTAATTTATCTTTTCTTATTAGTTAACTTACTTTAATTGCTTAATTATATTCTAGTTATTCTTTTTAAAATTTTTGCCTTATATTGCTTTTCATATGTGATAGATTTATTACTTTTTGACTAGATTATTTTATTTGCATGCATAGAAAAATTTTCTGCTTTCTATAGCTTAGAATAATTTATTATTTTATATAATCAAAAATTTTTTACTTTCTAAGTAGATTAGATTTAGAAATTTTTTTTACTTTTTATAGTTTAGAATAATTTACTACTTTATATAATCAGTGATTTCTCTTTCTAAGTAGATTAGATTAGGCTCTTATCTTTAAAATTCTCTCTCCTTATCCCTCTTCTCATTCTTCAAAAATAAAAATAAAAATAAAAATAAAAATAAAATAAAAATAAAAATAAAAATAAAATAAAAATAAAAATAAAATAAAAATAAAAATATAATAAAAATTAAATTAATCAAAAAAGAATTATTCTGATCTAGATCCCTTGATTGCATATCAAAATAATTAGAATAATTTGATAAATTAGATCCGTATTGCATCCGACTGAAGATGTTAAACTTAGGGCTTGTTGGGAGGCAACCTAATTTCTTAGGAGTAATCTTAATAGAAGTCTTGCTGAAGACTTTAAATTTAGCACTTATTAGGAGGCAACCAAGCTTATGCAATTTTTTAGTTTATTTTATTTCATAAAAATCTCTGAGAAAGATAATTAATCAAGTTTGGGGGGGAGCCATGTTTACTCCAGCTAGAGTCTAGAACACACCATGCTTAATAATGAAGGATCTCTCAATAATGAATGCACACATCAAACTTAGGTAGTATCCATCCTTATTATATTTTATTTTGATTTTGTCATGATTTTCTTCTTCTATTGGGGATAATGAAATTAAGTTAGGAGGGAGAATAACTAATTAAGTTCTTGAATATGATAAAAAATAATTAGTTTTATGTACTTATATATTATTTTTATTTAGAGTTAATCAGACATTCTAATCAATGAGTAAACGATCTAGATAATTTTAGAGATACTAAGAATAAATTATTAAAAAAAATTAATAAATGGTAGAGCTTAGATCAGACTAAATTTTTGAGTGATTCTAGAACTCTCTTCTTACTTATCTCAATAAAAAATCTGCTTCATATGAGTTTAGGTGGAAAGATCGAGGTATGCAAATTTTTTTAAAATTATTTTTATTATAAAAAAAAGTATTATCTCACTGAGTAACAGGATCTTTTCGTCTAAGTAAGCATTATAGTTCACATCAAAAGAAACTGTTATAGAGTTTATCTTATCTCGTAGCTTTTTTTGGACTCAAGTTAGTAAGCTTGAGGGGTGTCCTATACCTAATGTCCTAAAGCCAACTGGTTTGGGAGTCATTGGCTGAAAGTTTATTACAAGGGTCAACTAGAAGGCTCAAGAGGCTAAGATATTGTACTAGACTCTTCTTAAAAAAAAAAAGATAATAAGGGGACTAACTTGTAAGAAGATAATAAACCTAGCTTATCAAGTTAGAGAATTTAATGAGTAGAGTGGATAGTTGGTGAAAGAAGATCTCCAATAATTTCTATAGTTAACACTCAGCCATTAAATGGATCAAATTAGTAATTGAATGAAGTACCACTTTAATAGTCTGGCTAGGTATCCACTATTTTTAGGAATGCCTAGGATAACTTTTAATTCAAGAATAATTTGGTATACATTGCTAATTTATCTACTTTATTTGAGGATGAGTAAAATTCAAGTTAGAGGATGTGATAAACACTAAATTAAGTCACTAGAGATACTAAATATTATAATAATTAATATTATTTTATTAAAATTTGATATTTTCTAGTCTATTTTATAGGTAATAAGTAGTTTGGGCTTATATAACTCAAATTGGATTTAAATTGGCTCAGATTCGAGTGAACTAGATAAGCAGCTCAAGGGCTAATCAAATTCGAGTGTGAATGCGACTTACTTATGAAGGGATCAGATGCAAGCTCTCAAGATTTAAGGATCCAGATCAGAAGATAATCTTTCACATTGATTCAAGTGTGAACACAACTTAAAAATTAATGACTTAGAGCAACTCATCAAAGATCCAAGGGTCGACATCCAAGGAGCTATTCATCTACCCTTTTTCTTTAGTCCCATATTTAGAAAATATGAAAGCCTCCACCCTCCTAACACCTATAAATAAGCCTCAATGCCTCCAACCAAAAATCAATTAAGCCAACGCTCAAGTTCTTTCCAACCCGTTGTCTCCCTCTCTCTTCTCCAAAAGTCTAGGAAAGGTATTAACCCTAGTATGCCTTCCATCAAATCTAGGAGAGGTCATAATCCTAGTGCCGCTACTTTTTTTTTTCCATATTTTCATACTTCTATCTATCTTTCTTTCTTGGAGTTCCTAGATCAGGCCTTCCAACCATCCTGCCACTATTTGTACGGAGGAAGATGAAAGAATTCAAGGAGGCACATCTACCATCGGGTGCAGCTAGAAGATCAACTTAGTTTAGTTGTCTTGTATTGTACTTTTATTTTTTTATATATTTTTTGATTAATAAAAAATATTTTTATTACAATTCTCTTATTTCTTTCTTAATTTCTTATAATCTATTTTTTCTTTCATATTTTCAAAATAATCAACCAAGATCCTTGTAGATACAATCCTGACTTATCCTATTTATATAATAGTGAGTAGAGTTAATTTTGGTATGCTACGACATGCATTAGCACCCCCTTCTCATCTCGCCCTAGTTGGGGGGTGCGCCATGTGCCCTTTTGATCTAATCCAAAGGGGGCCTGCACCCCTCTCTCTCAACTTTTGTTCTATGCACAAAACCAGATAGGTTAGCACCCCTCTTGCATGTAATTAACTAGTCAACTCTTTATCTAATAAGAAGTCCAAGTTTTTAAGAGGACTGGGTTTAACCATGTGCTACCATGGAGAACTTAAACCTAATAGGATTTTATAAATTCTAACCTAAGTAGGACTTCACAAGCCCAATTGCATAATTCTAGATCAATTTTCTATTATGTGTGACCCTAGAGGTTTAATTCTATTTGATAGTGAGATATGATCTCCATCAATAATATGATTGAAATCCTTTCAATGGATTGGAGTACTTTCAATTCAACCAATTAAGAATTATTTGTTGGAAAATAGGTGGTACGCATGCTGATTTTTACTATTTACATTACATGCTATGGAAAGAGATTTAAAAATAATTTTAAAATCGATCTGACTAAATCAAGACTACCTAAGGATCGTCTAACATACATAAATAAATTTAATTACAGATATGATACTAAATACATGAAAGAAGAAGGTATACCTATTACTTTTCCCTCCTTTATTGAACCAGATCGATCTAATCTTTGGGACTCTTCTCATAGCCGCGTACATGCCCGGCCTCTGCTGATATCCATACAAAGCTCTTTATGATCAAAACTCTAAAATCCTTAAGGTGCTAGCTCCCTTGCAGGCTTCATTCTTTGGCTAAGATCTATATCTATTTCTCAAAATAGATCGCTGGCAACTTTCAAGGGATTGAACAAAAACTAAAAAAAATCAAGAACTTTTTTTGATTTTCTTTTTTTTTTTCTCTCTCTCAAAGATCTCTTTCTCTCTTAGATCTAATCTAGTAGAGGAGATATGGGGCATGGAAGGAAGGATGGGTGGCGGTATGGAGGAAGAAAGATAGATGGTGCGGTAACTAGGAATGAGAAAACCTCAAATCTGATGTGTTGCATGCCCCATACCCCTTTTATATTTATTTTTTCACCAAAAAGGTTGTTCCATGCCCAAAGACTAACTCCTAACAAATTAAAATTGGTTTAAATCAGTTAGGCCTTATTCCTATCAAAATAGGAGTTCTAACTAACCAAGGAAGTGGGCAGCAACATCCAAAACACCTCACACACGCAACCAAAAAATTACCATGACTTCTCAATGCCCCATCTCTCCATCTAGTCAGCCAATAGGAGAGAGAGGCCCAAGGAACTTGATCTTAATAGGTTAGGTTCAATTAGGTCCAAATTTGATTCAAATCGAATCCAATTTGAGCCTGAATCAAATCAAATTCAAAAGGCTGTCAAACCTGAATTTTTTAGGATTAAAATCCAAATCTTATTTGGATTAATGAACCCAATTAACCATTAAATTAAATTAAATTAAATTAAATATAATTTAAATTAATTAAGATTTAATTCATAATTTAATTAGTTTCTAAGTAAATTACAATACTTGTAATAAAATCAGCATGCTAACAATTAGCAGCCACCAAATCTATAATATTTATAAATTAATAGTTTCTAAAATTCAAATCATCAATTCGATTAATAATTCAAACATGATCCAAATTGTTGATTGAGTTGAACTTCTTTTGTGTGTGACTCCTCAGATTCTATTTTGTTTGATAGTGAAACATACTATGATCTTTATCGCAGTATCATCGAAACTCATTTTGATGGACCAGAATAATTCTGGCTTAACCCAATAAGGATCGTTGATCCAAAAAAAGTCCTAGCGAGTTTTTACAATCCATCAGTGATGCCTAGTAATATGTAGTGGCAATCTAGAAGATATAAAAAATACGAACTCCTAGGTACAATTAACGTGTAATTCAGTCTTTCTATCATGAGTCTCGATTTGATGGAGGTCATGAAAAATTCATCAAATCCTATTGTCAGTCATATGCTAGATTGGCTCGACTCGAATTCATTCATGAATCTCATAAATTTTTTTGTCAATATTCACACTTGCTTCAGCCGAAGACTTCCTAAACTTGACCTTGCTAATTGCATAGGACTTCTCCTTTTCTATCAGGATTGATAGATTCTATCTATGCATCCTATTTCAAATAGCAAACCTGAACCCACTGAAACCAACATACAAAGTAAGGACCTAAATGACTAGGAACCAAGAAAACATGTAGTCAAATCCATTAGCCTCGCAGCGAATAGCCAATGTACCATAGGTCAAAGGACCAGTCATACTACTGCAGCATCGAGAAGAACCATTGATGAGTGAGTAGACATCCAAGTGATTTCTTATGATGGTCATGCTTAGTGCAAGTAATTCTCCAGCAACCACCTACACTCTCACCTCAATGTTCCCACACTACAAACTCAAGACCCATCTGCTCGGAAGAGAGGTGATCTATGCACCAATCATGATGAGATCAACCACTATCCTCCAGGATGATCCTATGATCAGGAGCATTTAGAAACTAATCACTAATAATGTATGTCTTAAATTCTCAGCATCTTACGAATATACAAAATCATCTTTGTTAATTCCTAGGATAAATCATGGATGCATAAACATAATTAAAAAAAAGAATGCCTTTATTAATAATAAAAGAATTATAAGTATGAATACAAGCCCTAGAATATATATGTATCAGCCAATAATTAACTTCTAGGGCATACTTCTAACAAACTCTCACTTGACCTAAAGCCAATTGGCCATATACCTAAGACGTATCTTCTCAAAGTGAGCTTTGGTCTTTTGCTAGCTAAGAGGTTTTGTGGGAGAGAGATCATTAGAAAGATATCAAGATCCAACAACGACATCATGGCCCATAATCATATTGTGATCCTCTGAAAGATAGAAATAGTATCATTAGATTCCTTAGGATGTTTTATGAAGCGAGCCCTAAGCAACCTCGCCTCTAACTTGTCTACCTGCTGTCGCTTGACATGGACTGAACATCTCCAAATTTTGAGATAACCCATACTTAATTTCTTACTATGCCATAACTCGTATAGTGTGGTAAAATTGGATTTAAAGAAATCCAGTTTAAAAGATGAATAGTAGAAAGTAATGCATATTCCCAGAGAAAAGTTGAAAGATCTACGAAGCCCATCATGGATTAGACCATATCCAATAAAATTTGATTCCTCCTTTTAGATACTCTGTTGAGCTGAGGCATTCCTGGAGGTATCCATTATGAGACTATACCATTATCCTTAAGATAGGTCCGAAATTCTTCACTAAGGTATTCACCTTCTCGATCAGATAGAAGAACATTTATGGGTTCACTAGTTTATTTCTCTACTTCATGTCTGAAGTCTTTAAACATTTTAAAAGCATTAGACTTATGGTGCATTAAATACATGAACCCATATAGTGAATAATCATCGGTAAAGGTTATGAAGTAGACATAGCCACCCTTGACCTGTACATCGAATAGACCACATACATCAATGTGCACCAGGGCTGATGTATCAGTGACCCTTTCTTCTTGTCCTATAAAGAATAGCTTAGCCATCTTTTCTTGAAGATAGAACTTACAAATTGGATAAAAGTTGGAAGTCAATGGCCCGAGTAGACCATCTTTCTTCAATTTGTTAAGTCTATCCTCTCTAATATGGCCTAGCCTAAGGTTGCTAGATGTATGTCCTAGAAAGCCAATTATTGACTGACACATTTATTTTTTAGGACTTGTATTTGAACTTATAAAACTTTTATTATTAATAAAGGGCATTCTTATTTTTAGTCATATTTATGTGTCCATGATTTATCCTAGAAATTAACAAAGATGATTTTGCATATTTTCAAAGTATTGAGAATTTGAGACATACACTATCAGTGGTTAATTTCTAAATGCTCTTAATTAGAGGATCATCATGAAGGATAGTAATTGATCCAGTTAGATCGGTGCATGATCACCTCCTTCACAGGCAGATGAGTCTCAAGTATGTAGTGCAGTGACATTAGGATGATAATGCAGATGGTTATTAGAGAACAACTTGCATTGAGTGTGACCATTACGAAAAATCATTTAGATGTTTACTCACTTGTTAGTGGTATCCTCGATGTTATAGTAGTATGACTAGTCCTTTGACTGGCTATTTATAGTGAGGCTGCTAAAATTTGACAGTACGTCTACTTGGTTCCTAGCCATTTGGGTCCTTGCTGTGTATGTTGGCTATGGTGGGTTCAGATTCACTGTTAAGAGTAGGATGCACTTAGATAAAATCTATCGATCTTAGTAGAAAAGGTAGTCCTATGTGATTTATGAGACTGAGTTCAGTAAGTCTTTGGCCAAAGCAAAAGTAAATTCTGGAAAGAAGTTTCCACGAGATTCACAAGAGACTCAAGTCGAGCTAATCATGCATATGATTGATGATGGGGTTTGGTGAGTTATCCATGACCTCCATCAAGTCAAAACTTACGATAGAAGGATCGAATCATATGATAACTATACCTAGAGATTTATACTTTCATTCTACTGGATTGCTACTATATATTGCTAGGTATCACTAGTGGATTATGGGATCCACGAGCATCATCTTGATGATCGATGATTCTCGATGGATAGTGTTGAAATTGTTTCAATCCATCAAAATTTTTTTTTGATGATATTATGATAGAGATCATAATGAGTCTCACTACCAGATAGAATAGAACGGTCACACACAAAAGAGGTTTCTATCTGATTCGGTGATTGATCGATAATTATGAATCATTAAGTATATAATTATTAATACAATTGATAATTAACTTAAGAAGGATAAATTAATAATTTGATTACTAATTTAGCTCAATTTGATTGAGTAATAAGTTTTAGATCAAGTCTAATTGAATTGGATTCAATTTGACTTGAATTGGATTTGGTTTGATTGAGTTATGAGATAACTCAATTGCAATGGAATCAATTTCTGATTTGATCTAAATTTAGATTTAATTAAATCTTAATTAGATTAGAATTTAATCTGATTAGAGATCTAATTAAATTAGGTTCAATCATATATTTGGGTCTAAACTAAACTACTTTTGGTTTGAGGCTCAATCCAAAATCCTAGAGTCCATTTTGTGAAGGACTCTTCCATGCGCCATCCATTATCCACGTCCCTTCTCTCCTAAAATTTGCATGAGGATTTTCATGTTTTTCCACCTCTTGGTTGACCATTTATCCTCTCATTTAGATATGGATAAGTTTTGGTTTAAATCTAAAATTTATTTTGAATTTTAGATAGAGTTTGACTCTATCAGGCACCATCTTAAAAAGATCTATCTTTGGGATGCCTCTAAAGGATTTGTGAGATTAGAAAAAAAATTGGCTAACCACTAGAGTGAGAGAGGGACTTCTTGGCATCCTCCCTTCCATGTTTGAAAGGAAAACTCCATTGGTACAAGGCAT
>QRFJ01000779.1:32014-157557 GCA_006176705.1 Cocos nucifera
GAGTGTGACCATTACGAAAAATCATTTAGATGTTTACTCACTTGTTAGTGGTATCCTCGATGTTATAGTAGTATGACTAGTCCTTTGACTGGCTATTTATAGTGAGGCTGCTAAAATTTGACAGTACGTCTACTTGGTTCCTAGCCATTTGGGTCCTTGCTGTGTATGTTGGCTATGGTGGGTTCAGATTCACTGTTAAGAGTAGGATGCACTTAGATAAAATCTATCGATCTTAGTAGAAAAGGTAGTCCTATGTGATTTATGAGACTGAGTTCAGTAAGTCTTTGGCCAAAGCAAAAGTAAATTCTGGAAAGAAGTTTCCACGAGATTCACAAGAGACTCAAGTCGAGCTAATCATGCATATGATTGATGATGGGGTTTGGTGAGTTATCCATGACCTCCATCAAGTCAAAACTTACGATAGAAGGATCGAATCATATGATAACTATACCTAGAGATTTATACTTTCATTCTACTGGATTGCTACTATATATTGCTAGGTATCACTAGTGGATTATGGGATCCACGAGCATCATCTTGATGATCGATGATTCTCGATGGATAGTGTTGAAATTGTTTCAATCCATCAAAATTTTTTTTGATGATATTATGATAGAGATCATAATGAGTCTCACTACCAGATAGAATAGAACGGTCACACACAAAAGAGGTTTCTATCTGATTCGGTGATTGATCGATAATTATGAATCATTAAGTATATAATTATTAATACAATTGATAATTAACTTAAGAAGGATAAATTAATAATTTGATTACTAATTTAGCTCAATTTGATTGAGTAATAAGTTTTAGATCAAGTCTAATTGAATTGGATTCAATTTGACTTGAATTGGATTTGGTTTGATTGAGTTATGAGATAACTCAATTGCAATGGAATCAATTTCTGATTTGATCTAAATTTAGATTTAATTAAATCTTAATTAGATTAGAATTTAATCTGATTAGAGATCTAATTAAATTAGGTTCAATCATATATTTGGGTCTAAACTAAACTACTTTTGGTTTGAGGCTCAATCCAAAATCCTAGAGTCCATTTTGTGAAGGACTCTTCCATGCGCCATCCATTATCCACGTCCCTTCTCTCCTAAAATTTGCATGAGGATTTTCATGTTTTTCCACCTCTTGGTTGACCATTTATCCTCTCATTTAGATATGGATAAGTTTTGGTTTAAATCTAAAATTTATTTTGAATTTTAGATAGAGTTTGACTCTATCAGGCACCATCTTAAAAAGATCTATCTTTGGGATGCCTCTAAAGGATTTGTGAGATTAGAAAAAAAATTGGCTAACCACTAGAGTGAGAGAGGGACTTCTTGGCATCCTCCCTTCCATGTTTGAAAGGAAAACTCCATTGGTACAAGGCATGGGACTCCGAGGAAGAAAGTCGTGCTGCTGTTGCCTTTCTTCTACCTCCATTGCTTCTTCGACTGAAAATCATCTTTTAGATCTGAGGAAGGATCAAATCAATCATCAAAAGATCTTCTCTGCAAGGAAGCTAGTACCCTAAGGAGATAGACAAGCCTCGAATTAGAGATCAAATCTTGTATGGATACTTATAGAGGCCGGGCATTTGCGTGGCTCTAGAAACCTATCAAGTTTTTAATCATCGATTTGGAGTTCTTCCACCCGTGATAAGGTATGAGATCTGATCTTATAAATTAATTTTAGATTTTGTATATCTTAGATCCATGTTAGGGAAGGTTTTAGATCTTATTTAATGCATGATAAAAATAGTTAGTCTATTTTATTCCACTGCGATTTCAAAATAGTTTTGAAATATATGTATGTAATATGCCCTTCCCTGCTTTCTGGTATTAGAGCCATATTTCAATTAGACATATTTAATCTAATTTTAATCTTAGGTCTGAAACTTAATTTCTAATTTAATTTATTTTAGTTTTATTTAGATATGAGATTATTGAATCATGTATGAGATGCATAGATCTATATTCCTTATGCATAGTATTTAGATTGGATTGATCTCTATGGTCATTTGGTCATAAGAGATATATTTAATCTAATTTTAATCTTAGATCTGAAAGTTAGTTTTTGATTTAAATAATTTATTTTAGTTTTATTCTGATCTAAAATTATTAAGTCATGTATGAGATGCATAGATATTTTAGATCATTGATATGAAAACCTAGATCTGATTTTTGATAAATAGTTTTTGAAAATAGTTTTCAATCATATTTGTTCTTTCTTTAGATCTGAATTTTGCATGCATATGGTACATGATTAATTAGTTTTAGATCTAATTTTTCATATATGATATGTGATTTTAATTTAGATCTGAAACAATGCTATATGTCACCTTGTTTGAAATGTAAATCTAGTGTAGTTTAGATCTAAAATTATTTCGACATCTAAACTAAACCCACGATTATAATATACTTAATTAAGAATTAAGATGTGAAATTAAAGATCTAAAATTTAAAATTTAAGATCTGAAATTTACTACATAAAACATGGGTTAATGGGTTGGGTAGCTCAATTATGTCTAGTTTGAGTGGTTGACCAAACTGAATCAATAGTTGGTTAGGTTTAGGTCTAATCTCTCATGTCCAACCCAAATAGTTGTAAGTTTGGTCAAATCAACCAGCAGCCATATGTTGTCGATCAAATCAAAAGACCTAATTTGGCTCCATGGTTCGAGCCTAAATTAATTAGCTGACCTGATCAATGCTTATTGATCAATTGGTGTCTAAGGTAAGTTTGGCAGTTCAATCGGTGGTCTTTAATTAGGAGCTACTCGCATAGATCAAGTTAAGGGCATACCCTCCTATCAATCTTACTTATCTGGCCAATGTGGTTGATTAAGTCTTGACTTAGATTGCTAATGATTAGAGTTAACCCATGCTACTAGGTTAGTCATAACTGATATGACTAATTAAGGATGAGATCTGAACCTAAATCTTCTCAATTAATATTAAGTCTAGCGATCTTCCACCATTGTAGAGATGCGGGTGCCTAACTAGTGTTGATCGTTCTTGGTTAGTCACAGTGGTTTGGTTGCATCGGATAGGTATAACCACTCAATGGTATTAGATGCCCTAGGATAGAGATGGGGTTGGGCCCAATAACTATTAGGTGAGGGCTCCAATGATGGCTTTGTACCCGCTGGTATACAGTGGGTTTGACTTAACTATTAGGTGAGGGCTCCAATAACTGTTAAGTGAGGCCACAAGACTTAAAGACCGAACCAGCTGCATCTTGCTTAATGAAGCAATGGACAAAGAATTGTCCACTCATTAGTTTGTGTGTTACCAATAATTATTAGGTGAGGTGCACATAAATCAGTGGGACTACAGTATCCATTAGAAATTGATCACGTATAGGTTTCCATTTTTTCCATCCGAGAAGTGTGGGAGATCCGTAGAAATAGTTGGAGCCCTTGTTTGTTTATTAAAGTCCCAATAACAAATATTTACAAGTTCAAAATATCTAATTAGAAATTGTTACTCTCTACAGTTTACCATGTCAAGTTCAAATCCATTAGCCCAAATTCTTGACTCCAATAGAATGATCCGAATCAATTACAAGGACTGGCTCTGAAATTTGAGAATCATTCTCAGTTTTGAGAAGCTGAACCATGTCCTAAATCAGGATGCGCATGTATTGCTAGCTCGTCCATCTCCTGATCAATGAGCTGTGCTTGAGAAGTAGATGGATGAAGACAATAAGGCAAAGTGCTATATTTTTGCATCCATGTCCAATGATCTTCAGCGACAGCATGGAGACATGAGGACTGCTAGAGACATGTTGACTCACTTGTAAGAGTTGTATGGTGAGTAGAGTCACATGGCTCACTTTGAGGTCTCTCGAAGAATTTTCAGAGCAAAGATGTATGATGGATAGTCCATCCATGATCATTGTTTGATAATGATCAAGAACATTGAGGAGCTTCAGAAGCTAGACATGAACATGGACAAGAAATTGTAGATGGATATGATCTTGCAATCCCTTCTTGATTCATATGGGCAGTTTATCATAAACTACCATATGAATAAGATTGATAACTATTTGCCTGAATTGCTGAACATGTTGGTGATAGCTGAAAGTATCTTGAAAAGTTCAAGGGATACCGTTCTAACTGTTGAGCAGGCTTCCTCTAAGAGAAAGTCTTCTTGGAAGAAGAAGAAGCCTGCAAAGAAGTAAAAGACTGGTAGCAAATCAAAGAAGTAGGCTCCAAAGAAGACCAATGATAAAGAAAAATATTTCCACTATAATGTCGAAGGTCACTAAAAAAGAAACTATCTTGCATACCTGGTGATAAGTATCATAAAAACACCAATAAAAGTATTAATTTATTAATTAATTTATTTTTATTTTTAAAAATTAAAAATTTTTATTTATTATTTTAAAAAAATATATTTATCAATAGAAAGAGCTCATTTTTTTGGTCATAATGAAATAAGTTTGGAGCAAATCAAAGTTAAAATAAGCCCAACATGAATTTTCAAAGAAAAAATAAAAAAATCGAATAGGCTCAGTCGGCTCACCTAGCTAAGCCGGCACGCCCAGCCAAGCTATCATATTCGGCTCAGCTAGCACATCCTAGCTCAGTCGGTGCATCATCCAAGTCAGCTCAGCCATAGAAGCTGATCCATCGGTCCATGATCTAGGCGTAGACCACTAGCTCAGCACAAGATAGTGAATCACAAGCAGCCACATGGTGGACCAAGATCCTTAAGGGGTTTACAATAAATCTGTCATGGCTCATGGAGCATTTTGATCATTTCAAGTGGAAAAATCAGTCGATGATTAGTTGCGATCTTCAATGCAGCCAGTCCACGCGGTCCATAGGCACAGTGACAGTGCCATCCGATGGTCCATCTCATTTCGGTTCAGATACGATGACTAAGGTCTATTCCCATTTTGATTCAGATTCCATCAGCTTCCAAACTTTGATAGGATGGTCGTGCGCATCCCAGACGATGATCCAATAGCCCTAGAAGCTTTCAATGATGATTAAAATACCAAGCATTGATCAAACGATCGAGATTCATCTGATTAAAGCGATCCAATGGTCAAAAATTAATCTGACTTGATTTGGGCTTTTAAAACTTGATTTTTGGCATTTTTTGGATTGTTTAATCCCTATCTGATGGCCAGAACTCTAGAATTGCTGAACAGAATTTGATCCAGGGACTGTTTTAATCTGATTTTCATTAGGATTTCTACATATTTGATAATTAAAATACTCCCTTAGTCCCACATTGCCTAGAAGTAAGTACTCTAGCCCTCCAACACCTATCTAAGAACCTCAGGCCATCAAATCAAAGCATCTTCGATCATGAAAAGATGATGGTACAGGTTAGAGCCATGCTTGGGATTCAAGATTGCTTTGAGGCAGACGGTGCCAAGAGGAAGAGCTAGCCTTGTACACCATCTCAATGCCAACGTCGATCCAAGATTAAGATCAACTGCTTTTAATTTTTATTTTATTTTTTTAAATTTTATATATTTAAATTTTTAATTAAATTTTGATTAATGTAAAATTTACTTTTCTGCTCTTTAAATTTCATGCTCTTTATTTTTATTGTAAATTAAATTTCTACTCTTTAATTTTATTGCAAGTAGATGCTAAAATCTAGGTAGTAGATCTTAGTACCAAGTTTATCTTTATGCACTTTTTAAATTCTACTTTTTATTTATAATTCTATTTTCTAACTTTGATTTTTTTTCTTCAAATTTTTTTATAAAAAATTAAATATTTTAAAATCAAAATACTATGTTCTCTATGGATTCAACTCGAGTCATTACTTATTATCTATTTTTAATTATTTAAAAAATTAAAATTAAACTGATAAACATGGTGTCCTAATGACAATGTTGCACTCTTATCAAGTTTTTGATGCTTGTTGGTAAAGAAAACTATGTCGATGCTCGAGCTGGAGTAGATGAATTCACCATTAGGACCTACAAAGCAAGTCCAGACTAGAGGTGGGTGGCTCCAGCAGGACCTTTCGATACTTAAGTTAGTTCTCTGGCCAACTAGAATGGAGTACTCAGAAAAAAAAAAGAGCAAAGTATCGAGTTGAGTATGAGAGCTTAGAGGAGAAGACGTATCTAGAGGATCCTTTAAATAGATGGAGCTCATAATAGAATGACAGCAACAACCATAACTATCTGCTAGTGGGTCGCTCGGAGCCACGTAAAGTTTGTTACGGAGGATGGTGTCCGTTGTTGCAACTTAACAGTCCATTGGAGATTAATAGTTGGAGTTCGGATGGGACTTTTAATGCCTATGAGCAATCAGTTAGTAGTGAAGAACTATATGTTCAGTAGTTCTGGTGAGGTTCAGACACCTCCAAGGTTGTTTACAGGATGACTAATGTTTGCTGAATTGGGAGTTGAACTTGTGCAGACGACGAGGTCCTTCTACTATTCAAGTCTGTTCGATTGAGGTGCCCAATATATGATGGCGAGCTCAACCACTAGAAGGAGTTTGACTGAAAGGAGTCTGCTAGATGACTAGAAGGAGTTCGATCGAAAGGAGTTCGACTACAAGGGATCCGTTGGGCAACTGAAAGAAGTTCGATCGAAAGGAGTCCGACTGCAAGGGATCTGCTGCTTATAGAGGGAAAATTCGGCTGCCTTTATAATTTATTGCCAAGCAAGGTCGGATGGTTGGGCTTTAATACTTAAATCCTTATAGTTCGGTGGAAGATAGAACAATTAGAAAGAAACTCAGTTGGATGGCTTCAAGTTACTGAAACACACTTCCATGAAGGAATTCGATCATTCCCAATATCTGCTTCTGCTTGCAAAGGAGAGCTTCACTGAAGAACTTGTTAGGATTCGCCCAAAAAAGGAGTTTAGTTAATCAAGAATTCTGCCTGCAGGGTCCCTAGGATAGGGCTGACAAAACCTGCTTGTCGCGAGATAGCTTAGTTGCTTCATTCTAGTTCGACCAACCAAAGTTCATCATGTTATCGATGGGCTTTGTAGTGGTTGGATGGAAATTATCCATTTTTGAGGAGGTCATCCGGCATCCAAGTGGTGGACTTTGGTAGGGGTTATTTTACCCCTAACACTTATTTTTCTACTCTCAAGTTTGAGTTTTGAATGAAGGGAACACCAAATTACAGTAGCCAATGTCCTTCATCCATCTCTCACTCTCGAGAAGTGGAAAAGTTTGGTCTTTTTTGAGTTGGCACCGAAGCTTCTTAATAGATAAATGATCTAAAAAGATAAAATTTCTTTCAAAACTTGTCTGGCGTGGAGCTCCATGTACGATGCAATTATTGTCCTATCAAGCATCAGGGATCGGTATCATGGTCGGAACACGTGGTAGGTCGGGGTTGGCTGAGTGAGATCTACCATCATAACTACTTTAGGCTTCTCCCTACTATTTAAATTTTTTCTCCTTCTCTGATTTCTCATCTTCGACAAAGCCTTCTTACTTCCCCCCTTCACTTCTCGTTGCTTTCGAATAGCCTGCTATAATTTTTAGCCATTGACGTGAAGGAAAAAACTCTATTTTCCCGATGCAGGTTCATTCAGATCTAATTGGATCAAGAGAAATATTTTAAAATTTTCTTCTAAGATCGTAACTAGATCTGAGACTCTTCAGATCTGATCTTATTGATCTAATAAAAAAAAAAAAAATTAAATCTAATTTAATCATATCTTTGTTATGAGTAATCCTATTATCCTTTGATGATCCTGATGTTTGTCTGAAGTTCTAAATGTAGCTATGCAAGCGCCTGGCCTCTACCGATATCCACTCAGATAGGATCTAGAGATCTTCTCCTTTTCAATCTATCCTTCAAAAATTAGATCTAGATCTGATCTTGAAGGTTTTCAAAATAGCTTTTGAAGATCAGCCGTTGTCTCTTGCAGCAGTGCTGCCTTCTTCCTTTCCCGTCGCCTTTCTCTTGCTTGGATCGCACCTAACTTGTGCCCAAAGCCTCTTGGGCATGGAGAGGAGAGAGAGGACCAGAGGGTGGCATGGAGAAGGAGGGAGATGGGCTATGTGGCATGGGCTAAGATAGAAGCTCTTTCAATCTAGGCGCAAATAGGATTTTTATAGACCCTGCTGCGCCATGCAGTGCCACATCATCCCAGCCAATCATGGCTCTTTGTGCAATCAGATCTAAATCTGATTGGTGGGATGACATCATCTGATCTAATTAGATTAGAGTCCCTCAAAACTCTCTTAGATGGTGCCAGGACTGGTCAAATAGGACTCCTTGGCGCCATCTAGGTTGATTTCCAGAAGCAACTAGAGTCCCATCTATATGGGACTCCAATCTTTATCCACATGAGGCACATGCCTAGGGCCATCTAGGTTGATTTCCAGAAGCAACTAGAGTCCCATCTATATGGGACTCCAATCTTTATCCACATGAGGCACATGCCTCCCTAGGCATGTGCCCTTTATCTGTCTACCTTTTAGCAGGGGGACAAGGATCAAAGTTTTCTCCTATGGGTGCATGACACATGGGTAGATGTCCAAGTGTCAAAGATCAACATTTGACCAAAGTCGAAGCACAAGATTTAGCAGGTGATCGAAAATGGTAGGTATTATCTCAAATTTATCTCATAAATTAAGACAACCTTTTTCTGACTTGGACAAGCTCTAGTCAGACCAAGTAAAGGTTCCTGAGTGAGCCCAAATATATTTGGCTCAGTCGAGACAAGATTTAATGATTGTTAAAGGAGAACATTAGGCTTAATCGTATGCTAGTATGATTTCCTTGAATCTAATTAAATCTTATTCAAATCAATTGAATTGGGTTTAGTCCAATTGATGATATCTAGATCTAAACCCTTATTTATATGACCTAGTTAGGTTCAATTCCATATGGTAATGGGATATGTTTGCGATCTCTATCATCGACATCATCGAAACATCTTTCGATGGATCAGAACTTTTCTGATTCGAAAACTAGTAAATGATCGATCATCTAAATCATTCTTATTGCTCCCAAAATCCACCAGTGACACCTAGCAGTATATGGTGGCAACCCATCAGAGCTAAAAATGCGAACCTCTCGGTGCAGCTATCTGTGTGATTAAGTTCTTCTATCTTGAGCCTCGATCAGATTAGGGTTAAGGTGAACTCGTCAAACCCTAGTCTCTGTCATATGAATGTAATCATTCGATTCAAGTCCAATGTGAAAACCTAAATAGAAACTCTTTCTATTATTTCACTCTACCCCATGGCCATGGGCTTCTGGACTCAATTCTCATGATCATCATAGGGCTGCTCCTCTACCACCGAGGTAGATAGATCCCTATTGGTGCAATCCAGTTCCTACAATGAACATGCTATAGCCAACATAACCTCAGGATTTCATATGGCTAGGAGATCGAGTTATGGTGTTAGTCAAACTATAACACCCCTCAAGGTGAACTGTCGATGCATCTCAGATCAAAGAACCAGACACACTACTGCAGCTTCGAGCAGTCATTGACGAGAAGGTAGACTTTTCTGATGACTACTCGAGGTGGTCACGCTCAGTGCCCTCGTTCTCTAACGAGTATCTGTACTCTCATTTCGGTGTCTCCACACCATAGACTCAAGACTCATCTATCCCAAAAGAAAGTGATCGTACACCAACCTTCTGGATCAATCACCATCCTCGTGATGATCCTATGGTCGGGAGCTATTTTATGAGTTAATAATGATTATTCATATCTTAAATTTTCAACTTTTGAAAATATGAATATCATTACCATTAACTCAAAGGATGTATCACAGGTACTTTCAAATACACACTGTGATAGAAAATAACCCATTTTATTATTTATAGTCAAAATTATAATTTTGCCCCTAGAAGTGTATTACAAGTGTCAGCCAATTCTGGCTTCTAGGGCACATATATCTAACAATCTCCCACTTGTCCTAAAGCCAAATTGGCTACAAGTCTAAGTCCCATCTTCTCAAGGTGGGCTTCGATCTTCTGCTGGCCCAACGGCTTTGTGAAGTGGGTCTGCCACATTATCTGCGGAGTTGACTCTCTTGACCTCGAACGTAACCTTTTCTCGAAGGTAATCGCGGATGAGGTGGTATCGCCGCTCGAATGTGCTTGGATTTCTGATTGAGACCTCGGCTCCTTAGCAAGGGCTATGGTGCCATTATTATCGCAGTATAGAGGAATGGCATCTGATGGCATTACTCCAATTTCTATGGCAAACTTCTTGTACCAGAATGCTTCCTTTCGCAGCTTCTGATGCAGCGATATATTCTGCTTCCATGGTGGAATCTGCTATCACAGTTTGCTTGAAACTCTTCAACTGACAGCACCACCATTGCACACAAACAGACTCCAGATGTCGACTTTCGATCATCTATATCGGACATAAAATCCGAGTCTGTGTATCCCTTAGACTTGGAGTTCTCCATTACCAAAGACCAACATCATATCCTTAGTTCTTCTCAAGTACTTAAGGATACATTTCACAGAAGTCCAGTGTTCTTTAACCTGGATTTGACTTGATATCTGCTCGTGACACTCACAGCATGGGCTATATCAGGTCGTGCACATAACATGGCATACATGAGGCTCCCTATTGCAGAAGCATAAGGGATCTTGCTCATGCGTTCTATCTTCCTCAGGTGTGCTGGGCATATCTTCTTGAAAGATGAATACCATGTCTGAAGGGTATTAATCTTCTCTTGGAGTTTTCCATGCTAAACCTCTTTAGCACTTCCTCTATGTACATCTTCTATGAAAGACTTAGCATCCTATTCGGTCTATCTCTATAGACCTTAATTCCTAGAATGAAGGATGCTTCTCCTAGGTATTTCATGAAATATTTTTTAGATAATTGTATTTTAACTATAGTCAACATGGGAATATCATTTCTAATAAGGAGGATATCATTCACATACAGTACGAGGAAGATAATAGCGCTCCCACTGACCTTTCTAAAAATACATGGTTCCTCCTCATTTTTGATGAAACCAAATAATTTGATCACATCATTAAAATGAGTATTCCAACTCTGAGATGCTTGCTTGAGTCCATATATGGATCTTTGCAGTTTGCATACTTTGTGATTAGTATCATTGGATGTGAAACCTAGCGGCTGCTCCATATACTTCCTCAAGATATCCATTTAAGAATGCCATTTTCACGTCCATTTGCCATATTTCATAAATGAAATAAGCTGCAATAGTAAGTAATATGCGGATGAATTTCAGCATAGCTACTGACGAAAAGATATCCTGATAGTCAATGCCTTCACGCTGACTATACCCTTTTGCCACTAATCTAGCTTTGAATGTCTCCACATTTCCATCTGCACAAATCTTTCTCTTATAGATCTATTTACGCCTAATAGGTACTATACCTTCTGATGGATCTATCAAGGTCTAGACTTGGTTTGAGTGCATCAAGTTAATTTTTGACTTCATTACCTCTAACCATTTCTCAGAGTTGATATCTGATATTGCCTCATCATAGGTTTTGGGATCATCACCATGAACCCTATTATCTACGAGGAACATTTCCTCTACTTCCTTTGAAATAGTACCTAAGTACCTCCAGAGGGATGGAAAATTCTTTTCAATTTATGAGGTAGAGGAGGTAGTGATTGTATTGGCTCAACCTGATTTGGTTCCATGGGGTCCTCTCCTTGAGCTTGATCTGCTTTCAAATGCCGTTATCTTGAATAAACTATTTTTTAAGAAAAATGGCATGCCGACTCATAATTACATTATGATTTTCTGGAATGCAGAAATAATATCCTAATGATTCTTTAGGGTATACTATAAATCGAGCTCTAAAGGACCTATAGTCTAACTTGTCTGCTTGTTATCTTTTGACATGAGCCAGATAATCCCAAATTTTGAGATGACTCAAACATGATTTCTTACCATGCCATATCTCATATGGTGTGGTAGGAATGGTTTTAGAGGGAACCCTATTCAGTAAATATATAGCAGTTAACAGACTATGTCTTCAAAGAAAATCAGGAAGGTCTGTGAAGCTCATCATGGATTGGACCATATCTAATAGGATTCGATTCCTCCATTCTGAAATCTCGTTGAGTTGAGATTTCAGATGGAGTCCATTGAGAGACTATGCCATTTTGCTTGAGATAGTTCAGAAATTTTTGACTAAAGAATTCACCTCCTCGATCTGATCGAAGAATCTTAATGGATTTTTCAGTTTGCTTTTCGACTTCATGTCTGAATTTCTTGAACTTTTCAAAGGCTTCAGACTTGTATCTCATAAGATACATGTACCCATATCGAGATAAATCATCGATAAAGATTATGAAGTAATCAAAGTTGTCTCTAGCCGGCACATCAAATGGGCCGCACACATCAGTATGTACCAAGGCTAGTAGATCCGTGACCCTTTCCCTATGTCCTACGAAAGGGAGCTTAGTCATTTTGCCTTGAATACATGATTCATAAATTGGATATGACTCGAAAGTCAATGGACTCAATAGTATGATTTTCTTCAATTTGTTAACCCTATCTTCTGCTACATGACCTAGCCTTAGGTGCCATAGATACCTATCATTTGGACTATTCCTCGATCATTTTGATCTTATGGCATTTATATTTTGCTCAATATTAAAGATAGATACATCAATATGTAACTGATAGAGACCGTTAATGAGGAAACCACTTGTAATTTTATTTCTTTCATAAAGAATATTACAATGGTCCTTAAGAAAACTAATTACATAGCCTTCTTGTGCTAAACATGAAAAAAAAATCAAATTTTTGCTTGCAGCAGGAACATAATAATAATTTCTAAGTACTAAATCTAAGCTAGATTGTAGTCAAAGAGGGTAAGTTTCCACGACCACAGTAGCAACCCTTGCTCCATTTCCGACATATAGGATCATCTCACAATCACTCAGCCTCTTGCTATTCTCAAGATCCTACATGGAAGTGCACAAATGAGCACTAGAACCAGAGTCAAGCAACTAACTGGATGTAGAATAAACCGTAAGGTTAGATTCAATAACGAGCATACCTGTAATAGGACCTTTCTTCTTCTTATTCTTCAGGGTGGCCAGGTATGTAGGATAGTTCCGCTTCCAGTGGCCGTCAATATTACAATGGAAATACTTTTCTTTATCATCGGCCTTCTTCTTCTTCAGCTCTGTCTTTTTTTTCTTTCCACCTTCCATCTTCTGCCTTTTCATAGACTTCTTCTTCTTTCCAAAAGACTTTCTCTTGGAAGAAATCTATTCCATAGTAAGTACTAAGCTTTTAGTATTTTTTAGAGAAAGCTCAGCAGTAACCAGCATATTCATAAGCTCGGCCAGAGTATTCTCAAGTTTATGCATATGGTAGTTCATGATGAACTGCCCATATGCATCAATCAAAGATTGCAGAATTATATTCTATAGATCCTAGTCTAACTTCACTTCAAGCTTCTCAAGCTCTTCTAAGTTCTTGATTATCATCAAATAATGATCTTGGACAGACTGTCCATCATGCATTTTAGTCTTAAATAGTCATTTAGTGACTTGATATTTAGCTGCACGACTTTGTTCACCAAACAACTCTTGTAGGTGAGCTAACATTTGGTGGGTAGTCTTGATATCTTTATGTTGGTGCTGAAGTTTATCAGACATCGAACCCAACATGTAGTATCTGACCTTGTTATCTTCATCCATCCATTTATCAGAAGATGCTCTTTGTTCAGTGGATGGATAGGCTGGTAAGGTGTGGGGATCCTGATCCAATACATGAGTTAACTTTTCAAAATTAAAATGATTTTGAAGTTTTGGAGCCAATCCTTGTAATTAGGTTCGGTCAGTCTATGGGTGTCCAAGATACGGGCTAGTGGGTTGGATGCAGATATTTTTTTTCCTATAGAGAGTCAAAATTTTTAATTATATTTTATAATTAAGACTTGACCAATTTATTTAGGAGTTTTATTTTTAAATAATTTAGCTTCCACTATTTTCTCGGATCCCTACACTTCCTCTGTAGAGATACAAAAATCTTCATGATTACTAATTTCTAGTGGATGGTACAATCCCACCAACTGACTCATTACCTCACCTAACAGTTATTGGTGATGGATTAGCTAATGAGTGAACAACTCTTGTCCAATGATTCTCTAATCATGGTGCACCCAAGCTTGGTCTCTAATTCATTAATCTCACCATGGTTGAAATATTGATCCACCTCTTAGTTAAGTTAGACCCACCATTTACACAGATTGGATTTCTAATTCGGTCTCTCACCATATTCAAAATATTAAGCCCAATCCATCCTCCAATCCGTAGCATCCAATGCCTAATAGACATGGTTGCATCTTTCTGGTGCAATTGAACCACTATGACCAATCGAGAATAATCAACCCCGGAAAGGGCCCGCATATCTACAATGGTGGAAGACCTTAGACTTAATCTTTTCTTAAGGAGATTTGATTTAGGTCTCTTTAAATTTGACTTGACATAGCCATAACCATTATGACTAACCTAGTGGCATGGGTTAACTCGGATATTAGCCATGTTAGATTAGGACTGAGTTGACAAATATGGCTAGGTAAGTGAGACCGGTGGAAGAGATATGCCATTAACTCAACAAGAATGCATTCGAGTTGAGTAGCTCCCAATTAAAAATCAGTCGATCGTATCTGCCAAACTTACCTTAGACACCAAATTGTTGAGCCAGAACCAATTAGATTAGTCTATAATCTAGACTCTAACCACTGAGCCTAATTAGGTCTTATCGTGATCTTGACCCAGACTTAATCCTATTAGGCTGATTAATTTAAGTACTCTTGATCCCATCTATCTGACTCTTGATTCGATTTGATCAACCGCTAGATCTAATTGAGCTACCCAAGCTCAAACCCAATTTTATGAATATGTCTTAGATCTAAAAATTCTTAATTTTAGATCTAATATATTTTATAATCTTAATTCTTAATTAAGTTTAGGGTTCATAAACAAAACATGTAAATAAAATTCTAGGATCTCAGGATCTAGGATTTTGTAGAAAATAAGTTTTTGATTTTTGATTAAGGATGAACACGCAGCACCCCTACACATCATAAGAACATCCCATTGAATGGGAGGAGAGGGCCTTTAAATCTTACTTCATTCTTTTGACCGAACGACCAAGGAGAACATTTTAATCAGAAATATGATAAATCTACAAAACTAGTTAGATTTACATATATATCATATATATAAAAATTGATCTAATTAAAAACATATTTTGCATACATCTCATGTATCATATCATGCATATTTTTTGATCTAAATTTTCTCATAAACATCTAAAAAATAAGATTTAAATTGATCATATCAAATTAAAATTTATTCTAGATAATTTTATAGAATTATTCTACAACTTTTCTAAACATGCATCAATCATATCTCATATGAAAAAATTAAATAAATTTATTTTCTATTTTTTAGATCTAATTATAATATTTATATTATTAAAAAATAATAAATAAATAGATCTAAAAATCATGATTAATCAAATTAAAATTATGATCATGTTAGACTACACATAGAATAATTCTATTCTTAGTCTAGTCATGCATCTCATACATTTTTAGATCTTGATTATTTAATTTTTAATTTTTTAATTTTAGATCTAATCACATCTCATGTGATATCTAAAATCATCTAATTATTAGATAAAAAATAAATTAAAATCAGATCTAATAAATTTTGGAACCTGGCTTTGATACCAGTTGAAGGAAAAAAATCCTATTTTTTTGATGCAGGTTTGTTCAGATATGATTGGATAAAGAGGGATATTTTAAAATTTTTTTTCATGATCATAATTAGATCTAAGATTCTTTAGATCTGATCTTATTGATTTAATAAAAAAAATAAAATAAAATTAAATCTAATTTAATCATACCTTTGTTATGGGTAATCCTATTAAATAAAATGATGATCCCGATGTTTGCCTGAAGTTCTGGATGTAGCCGCGTAAGCATCTAGCCTTTACCAGTATCCACTCGGATAGGGTCTAGAGATCTTCTCATTCTCAATCTATCCTCCAAAAATTAGATCTGGATCTGATCTTGAAGATCTTCAAAAAGGCTTTTGAAGATCAGCTATTGTCTCTTGCAGTAGTGCTGCCTTCTTCCTTTTCTGTCGTCTTTTTCTTACTTGGATGGCACCTAACTTGTACCCAAAGCCTCTTAGGCATGGAGAGTAGAGAGAGGACCAAAGGGTGGCATGGAGAAGGAGGGAGAGGGGCTATGTGGCGTGGGCTAAGGCAGAATCTCTTTTAATCTAGGCATAGATAGGGTTTTTATAGACCCTACTGTGCCATGTAGTGCCACATCATCCCAGTCGATCACGACCCTTTGTGCAATCAGATCTAAATTTGATTAGTGGGATGACATCATCTAATTCAATCAGATAAGAGTCCCTGAAAACTCTCCTTAGATGGTGCCAAAATTGATCAAACAGGACTCCTTGGCACCATCTAGGTTGATTCCCTGAAGCAACTAGAGTCCCATATGTATGGGACTCCAATCCTTATCCGCATGGGGCACACACCTTCCTAGGCATGCACCCTTTATCTATCTATCTTTTAGCAGGAGGGACAAGGGTCAAAGTTCTCTCCTATGGGTGCATGACACATGGGCAGATGTCTAAGTATCAAAGGTCAATATTTGACCAAAGTTCAAGGACAAGATTTAGCAGGTGACGGAAAATGGCAGGTGTTGTCTCAAATTTATCTCATAAATTAAGATAACTGTTTTTTGACTTGGACAAGCTCCAGTCAGATCAAGTAAAGATTCCTGAGTGAGCCCAAACACATTTGGCTCAGTCGAGACAAGCTTTAATAATTGTTAAAGGAGAACATTAGGCTCAATCGTGTGCTAGCACGATTTTCTTAAACCTAATTGAATCTTATTCAAATCAATTAAACTAGATTAGTCTAATTGATGATATCCAGATCTAAACCCTTGTTTGTGTGATCTAGTTAGGTTCAGTTCCATATAGTAATGGGATATGTCGCGATCTCTATCATTGACATCATCGAAATATCTTTCGATAGATCAGAACTTTTCTGATTCAGATAAGTAGTATATTCGATCATCCAAATCATTCTTATTGCTCCCAAAATCCACCAGTGACACCTAGTAGCATATGGTGGCAACCCATCAAAATTGAAAATGAACCTCTCGATGCAGTTACCTATGTGATTAAGTTCCTCTATCTTAAGCCCCGATCGAATTAGGGTTAAGGTGATATCATCAAACCCTAATATCCATCATATGAATTAATTATTTGATTCAAGTCGAATGTGAAAATTCTAATAGAAACTCTTTCTATTATTTTACTTTGCCATGGCCATGGGCTTATAGACTCAATTCTCATGATCATCATAGGGCCGCTCCTTTTCTACCGAGGTAGATAGATCCCCTATTGGTGTAATCCAATTCCTACAATAAACATGCTATAGCCAACATACACCTCAGGGTTCCGAATGGCTAGGAGATCGAGTTATGGTGTAGTCAAACTATAACACCCTCAAGGTGAACTATCGATGCACCTTAGGTCAAAGAATTAGACACACTATTGTAGCTTCGAGCTAGTCATCGATAAGAAGATAGACTTCCTGATGACTGCTCGAGGTGGTCATGTTCAATGCCCTCATTCTCTAACGAGTACCTATACTCTCGCTTCAATGTCTCTACACTGTAGACTCAAGACTCATGTATCCTAAAGAAGCGATCGTACACCAATCTTCCAGATCAATCATCATCCTCATGATGATCTTATGGTCGGAAGTATTTTATGAGTTAATAATAAAAATTCATATCTTAAATTTTCAACTTTTGAAAATATGAACTATCATTACCATTAACTCAAGGGATGTATCACAGACACTTTCAAATATATACTAGAATAGAAAATAATCTATTTTATTATTTATAGTCAAAATTATAATTTTATTCTTAGAAGTGTACTGTAAGTGTCAGCCAATCTGACTTCTAGGGGCACACATATCTAACATGATGTCCTTCTCAGCTGCTTTCCATCCTTTCAATCATCTTCTTGAGCTTTCGCCTAACTTAGGTTAGTCTCTCATTCCTTTTTCCTTTGTTTTCCTACTTTTTACTTATTTTTTTTGGGGTCTTCCTTGGGTTTCCTAAGCGGGCTCCACTCTTTTTCCTTCCAAGATTTTACTATCCTTTTTTTCTTATTTTTTTGGAGATTTTTTGGATTTATTTTGATCCAAAATGTCTTTGAAAGTGTCTTGGTCTATCGGTTCGAGGAGCTCGATAGACCCAAACTTTTAAAATCCTGATCCTAGGGCAGAAACTAAACTTAGAATAGCACCTCATCTAGTCTTTGTACCCAAAACCATCCCCTATTCTTTGCACTCTGAAGACCGTTCTTTGATAAGGATCCAGTAGGGGTGCCTTTAGAGTACTTATTAGAGCTTTTCGGATTGAGTGATCAAGCTTGTGCTCCTCCCCCAGGTCGCTTTTGCTTGTATATTGAGGCTCTACATGCTGGACTTCGTTTCTCGATTTCTTTCTTTGTCATAGCCCTTTTCTGGTTCTTAGATATCTCCCTCGCTTCCATGGTTCCAAATTTCTTCAGGTTCATTATAGGTTTTCTTATGCATCTCGATCGAAGTTCATCGACTATTTCTTTGTTCTGTAATTACTATACCTTCAAATACCATCCTACTGCTAAGGATTGGTAGTATTTGTCCCCCTAGGCCAGCAAGAAGGGGTTGATGCTCCTTCTTCCATTCATAATATGAGCTCAAAAGTGGCACTCTTAAGTCTTGAAAACATAAGAAGATAGGTCATGGAAAGATGAGATCGAGCCGAAAGAAGAATCAGTCTCAATAGTAAAGTTTAGAAACTAGGCCGGCTCACTCTAAGATTGAGCTGGCTCAGTCCAGGACTAGATCGACTAGGTCTCAGAGGAAAATCTAGATAGAGAGCAGTATTTTTGGGCTGTTGGCATGGTAGAAACTGGGTCGGCTCAGTCTGTTGGCATGGTAGAAACTGGGCCGACTCAGTTTTTATGGATTATTATTTTGTGTACATGGGTTGTTTGGATTTGGAGAGTTTTTCTATGAGCTTGGGCTTGATTCTTTGTAAAGTATATATACTAAAAATAGGTCAAGGTTGTAAGAATGCTAAAATATACTGAATAAAAACTCTTTTCTTTCGAAAATCTCTTATTCTTTATTCCTTGATTTATTTGATCGTGCTTCCGCAAAGATCTCTAAGAAGTACTTTCTTGATTGCTTGGCTAATCACCGATGGCCATGCCGATCTATATGGGAAGAGCGCATATTTTCAATATTTGGTATTAGAGCGAAGACACCTAGGATTTACTACATCCAGGATCTGTTACATCAGGTTTTATTCTAAAATTTCTAGTTTGCTTCGTGGTTGTCTCTAGATTAAGGTGGAGATTATTTACACGGAGGAACGATGATACAGAAGTTTGGAAAGAGAATCTAGGGCTAGTTAGATCTTCTTTGAATGATAGTTTTACTGGTGTGTGATCGTAAAGGGTGTTAGAGATCTGTTCTTGACTTGTTTGAAGTCATGGGATCAAGTGGATTCAAGATGGATTTTGAGAAGTTTGATGATAACAGAAACTTTACCCTATGGCAGCAAAGAGTAAAGGACTTATTGGTTCAGTAGAGGATCTACGAGGTCTTGACAAAAGAAAGGTTGGAAAAAATCAGTGCAGAGGATTGAAAAGAGTTGGAGGAAATTGCTTTTAGTACAATCTGAATGTGCTTGGACGATCAGATTTTGTCCGAGGTTTGCATAGAGATTACAGCAAAGGGGCTCTGGAAGAGACTGGAGAACACATATATGGGGAAGAACATGATGAACAAGCTATGGTTGAAGAAATAGCTGTATAGTCTGAGGATGTCTGAAGGTGGAGATCTTGTTGCACATATCCAAAGGTTCAATCAGGTGTATTTTGAGGTGATGAGTTTGGATGTGAAGATCGACGAGGAGGAACGGGCATTGCTGCTATTATGTTCTCTTTCAGATTCGTATGATGGTCTCATAACAACTCTAGTTTATAAGAAGGAGATCCTAAACTATGAAGAGATTGTTGGTGTGCTCAGATCAAATGAGCAAAGGGAGAAGATATGCAAGGAAGATCCTAAGTCTGAGATCTTGGATGTGAATGAAAGATAGGGAAGATCAAATGAGAAGACAAGAGAGAAATCTAAGGGCAGGTCAAAGTCTCGCGATCAGAGGAAGAAGATATTGAAATGTTATAAATATCATTAGTTTGGACACCTAAGGAGAGATTGTCCCCTTTTGAGATCGAAAAAAGGGAAGGCCAGCAAGGAAGATGATACAGCTTATGTGAGCAGTGGAGAAGATCTGCTAGTTGTATCAGATGAATCTATAGAGTGTGATACTATGTGGATATTAGATTTAGCATGCTCGCACCACTATACTTCTCATCGGAAGTGGTTTACTACCTATCATAAGGCCGATGGTGGAAGTGTCAGTCTTGGAGATGATCATCCATGCAAAGTAGCTAGAGTTGGCTCTATCAAGATGAGGATGTATGATGAGATCATTCATATATTATCAAATGTCAGGCATGTACCAGAGTTGAAAAAGAATTTAATTTCTTTGGGCTACATAGAGAAGCAGGGTTAGGCTTTTAGTAGCTAGGCTAGGAGTGGATGTCTAAAAATTTCCAAGAAAGCTTTGGTTCTGATGAGAGGTAGAAGACTGTGCAATAATCCTTACAGAATGGAAGGCTCAATGGTAAATGATAGTGTAGAGGTGCTAGCAGCGACACAGGAGGAACATATTTTATATTGACTGTGGTACTATCGGATGAGTCATATGAGTGATCGTGGGCTCACAGAACTAAGTAGAAAAGGTATGATCCTAACCTTGAAGAAGGAGGGCACAGATCTTTATGAGCTGTGTATCTTTGGCAAACAGCATAGGGTGAAGTTTGCCAGAAGTACCAAGCACAGCGAGAGAGTGCTGGATTTAGTGCACTCAGATTTGTGGGGACCAGCTCCTGTATCAGCTAGAGATGGGGCAAATACTTTATTACATTCATTGATGATTTTTCAAGGAAGGTATGGGTTTATCTGATCAGAGAAAAATTAGAGGTGTTTGGTCGATTCAGAGCTTGGAAAGCTAAAGTAGAGAAGGAGTCAGGGAGATAGGTAAGGTATCTGAGGTCGGACAATGGAGGTGAGTATACTAGCCTAGAGTTCAGGAGGTACTATGAGAAAAATGGCATCAAACATCATTACATGGTGAGGATGACTCCCCAGCAGAATGGTGTCATGGAGAGGATGAACCGAATATTGATCGAGAAGGCATGGAGTTTGAGGTTGCAGACATCACTTCCAAAGTCCTTTTGGGGTGATGCTCTAATTTTTTCTTATTTTCTTATGAACAGGTCCCCTCATTATAAGCTGAATGGAAGCATTCTAGAAGAGGTTTGGAGTGGGAAGAAAGTGGAGCTTGGTCACCTGAAAGTCTTCGGTTACACAGTCTATGCACATGTGGAGGCAAACGAGAGGAGCAAATTGGATCCAAAATCTCAAAAGATGACATTCATAGAATATCCATAAGGAGTCAAGGGGTACCTGCTATGGGACTCTCAGGCACCAAAGTCAGTGATCAGTAGGGATGTTATCTTTGATGAGAAGAGCATCTTGAGGAGGTATGGGATAGATGAAACTAGAGAAACAAAGGTGAACAATGGTGGCCAGTCAGAGAATGATGGCATGTAGGTTACATCCACTTATAGGAGTATTTCTGTTGAGGTGGAGCTGGGCAGAAAAGTATTATCTCAGATTGAAAATCAGCATGAAGGGTCGGCAGTTCAGATAGATATGCAGAAGCAGCCACAGACATCAGGCAGAGATGTTCCAATGGGAGTGGCTTTGCATAAGCCCCAGCATACTACTATTAGGAGACCGGTCAGATATGGCATTGATGTGGTTATCTCCTATGTACTCATCATTGCTAATGGAGATCTAGAGAATTATGCAAAGGCCATGGAGAGTGAGGATAATGATTCATGGATGCAGGCCATGATGGAGGAGATGGAATCACTTGAGAAGAATCAGACATGGCAGCTGGTGGATCTTCCAGAGGGTGCTCGACCTATTGGCTCAAAATGGGTGTTCACAAAGAAAGAAGCACCTTTAGAATAAGATGGAGTTAGATTTAAAGCAAGGCTAGTAGCAAAGAGATACTCACAAAGAAAAGAGATTGACTACACAAAAATTTTCTCTTCTATGATGCATCATACATCTATTCGAGTTTTGCTATCACTGGTGGCACATCATAACATGGAATTGGAATAGATGGACGTGAAGATGGCCTTCCTTCATGAAACTTTGGAGGAAAGAATCTACATGAAGCAGCTAGATGATTTCATAAAGATGGGATAGGAAGAAAAGGTGTGTTTACTCAGGAAGTCTTTGTATGGCTTGAAATAATTCCCTTATCAGTGGGATTGAAGGTTTGATAGCTTTGTATTGAGCCTGGGTTTCAATAGATGTGAACATGATTTGTTGTGTCTACATCAAGGGTGTAGATGAGGAGGATGCCCTGTACCTGTTATTATATGTAGATGATATGCTCATAGCTAGTAGAAGCATGGATGCTGTGAAAAGATTTAAAATGACATTATCATTTGAATTTGAGATGAAAGATTTGGGTCCAGCTAAGAAAATTCTTGGAATGAAGATTTGCAGAGATAGGTGCAAAGGAGTACTCCATTTGTCATAAGAAAAGTATGTCCAAACGATTCTAGAGAGGTTTGGGATGGAGAAGGCCAAACCTGCAGAGACGCCATTGTTGGGCCATATGTCTCTCTCCAAGTTACAGTGCTCTCAGTCAGAAGAGAAGAGAGAATACATGGAATGAGTCCCTTATGCAAATGCTGTAGGAAGTGTGATGTACACTATGGTATGCTGTAGACTAGATATAGCACATGCTGTGAGCATGGTTAGTAGATACATGGCTAACCCTAAGAAGGAATACTGTAAAGCATTGAAATGGATATTGAGATATCTGCATGGAACAAAAAATTATGGTTTGGTAGGCAGCCGAGAGGATTTGGAGAATAATCTGTGAACATGTGTGAAGGTTCAGATCCTCTGGAAGGATTTGTTGATGCAAATTATGCTGGTGATCTTGATATAAGGAGGTCTACTACTGGATACCTCTTCTGCATATATAATGGACCGGTGTCTTGGAGATCAACCCCCCAGCCAATCACGGTCTTGTCTACCATAGAGGCCAAGTACATTAGGATAATGAAGGCTACAAAGGAATCTCTTTGGCTTAGGAGGCTGATTGATGAGTTGGGGGTAGGGCAGAGCAAGGTTACACTATTCAGTGTTAGTCAGAGTGCTCTGTTGTTGGCACAGAACCTAGTCTATCTTGCATGCATAAAGCATATAGATGTGAGGTACCACAGGATCAGAGAGCTGATGGAGGAAGGTGAAGTGAAACTGATGAAGGTCCATACCAAAGAGAATCAGTCTGATGCGCTCACGAAGGTACTTCCTAGAGATAGCTTTCAGAGATGTGTGGCCTAGATGGGTCTGTTGAAAAGAGATGAGTTCATAAGGACTTGAAAGTACTAAGGTAGAGAATGTGAGCTCAGAAGTGGCACTCCTTAGTCTTGAAAATATGAGAAGATAGGTCATGGGAAGATGGGAGCAAGTCGAAAGAAGAATCAGTCTTAATAGTAAAGTTCAGAAAATGGGCCGGCTCACTCTGAGACTAAGCCGGCTCAGTTGGAAACTTGGTTGGCTCAGTCCAGGACTGGATCGGCTAGGTCTCAGAGAAAAATCTAGATAGAAAGCAGCATTTTCAGACTGTTGGCATGGTACCCAACTGGGTCGGCTCAATCCCAGACTGAGTCGACCCAGTCGCAGGTTAGCCGGCTCAGTCTGAAACTGAGCGGGCTCAATTTTTGTGGGTTATTATTTTATGTGCGTGGATTGTTTGGATTTGGAGAGTTTTTCTATGAGCTTGGGCTTGACCTTTTTTGTAAAGTATATATACTGAAAATAGGTCAAGGTTGTAAGAGTGCTGAAATATACTGAATAAAATCTCTTTTCTCCCAAAAATCTCTTCTCTCTTCTTCTTTATTCCTTGATTTATTTGATCATGCTTCCACAGAGATCTCTAAGAAGTACTTCCTTGATTGCTTGGCTAATCACTGGTGGCCATGCCAATCCATGTGGAAAGAGTGCATATTCTCAACACATAACTGGAAGGAAAAGTTTTTCTTTGTCTCATGCCCGATCCTTAGGTTAGGACTTCTTCCTTAGGGGTAGCTGAGGGATTCAGTCTGTCGAGCAACTAGCTTGTGGAGGGATACCCTTGATTCTGCCAACAAACTTTGGAATTATTGAGCTCCCCTTTTACCCAAACTCATAAAAGATCAGACTTTGTTTAACATGGGCCTGAACCCCTTCAATCCAGCAGGTATATATATAAATTTCATAAGTTTCTTCTTTCTCCTTATTTCTAATTATGAACTTTTTCTTATTGTAGAAATGGATGTGGATGAACTTTAGCATCTCTCCAAAGGACTTCGAGCCTACAAAAGGAAGGGTGCTGTGATTGGTGAGCCTTCCAAAAGAGCAAAGTCGATGCCTTGGGCTTTGGTGCACCTACCAATGCCGCTACTGATGTCCCTATAGCTACCACTGCCACTGAGGTCGCTGCTAACACCAAGGTTGTAGTACCTCCGACCTGCTCAAGCCCCCAATCGAGATCCAAACTTTTGAGCCTCCCACTGAAAGGGAGGTGGTAGAAAAGAAGAAAAACTAGAGGTCAGCCACTGCGAAGGTCTGACGCAAGACTAGCTCCAGGGGGTCTAACAATTTCAATGATGATCTGGAGGAAAATCCCTTCAACAATCAAAGAATTATCAAGAAGTTGATCGACGGGTGCATAGTGCCCGAGGTCATGGACAGGATTATTGAGGCCAACCCTAAGCAACGCACCTGGGACTCTCTTGGGTCCTTTCTCGAGGTGAATCAATTCATCTCCTCTTCTTTTTATTCTTTTACTCGTTTGTCCATGTGCTTCTTCATTAGTTTAATTCACTTGATTACTTTTGCAGATGGGGCATCAACTAATTGCTAATATCAAGATGATGAATCGATTGAGGTCAAAGTTGGTGAGGACTTAAGAAGACCACCAAGCTGAGATTAGCCATTTTCTAGAGAAAAAGGCTGAGGTTGATCATCTCTTCAAGGAGAAGTTGGCCAAAGTCTGGGACCTCCAGGAGAAGGTTCAAAATGCTGAGTAGGCCTTGGCCGAAGCAAAGGAGGAGCTAGGCCTAGAAATTAGGAAAAGGGAGAGGGCCAAAGCCGAAACTACTAAGGTGAGGGAGCAAGTCTCAAGTCAGTTCCTGGAGGTGAGGACTCAAGTAGTGGAAGAATTCAAAGCTTCTATAGAGATGAAGAACACAAAGGTCAAATTTGCCTAGTTGTCCTTCATCAAGGGGTACGGGCTTTGCTAGAAGAATGTAACCGATAGATTCCTCGGGCTCGACCTCAGCTTCTTGGACGAAGGAGCTTCTGATGATGAGGCAGGACCATCTTCCCCAGCTGCCGATCCTCTATCGATCGATCCTTCTTCCACTGTCCCTCTTGTCATATCTGCTCCCTCTACCGTCGAAGAACCTGCACGAACTAAAGTCATGCCAAACTCATCTGCTAATCTTCCAGAGGTCTGAGACCTTTTATTATTGTACCTTTTTCTTTTTTCCTTCTTTCCTATACTTAAAGAACATTTTGGTTAATGAAAACAAACATTTTCTATTTCAATGACTTTGTGTTATAATATTTTTATGCATTAAAATACAATTTCCTGTTGAAGCTGACCCCTTTCCTTAGGATGTCCCTCTAAGAGATCATATAAAAAATTTAAAGAAGAAAGTTCGTCAGCTCAAGAAAAAGTTAGGAAAGATGGAGGATGAACTTAAAAAATCAAAAAAGAATTACGTCGATGCGGCCATCAAAATCAATCATTTGCACCAATCATCTAGACAACTCTTCAAAGAATACAATACTAAGAAGTACCATCTAACTGAAGAGCTTGAGGAGGTCAAGAAGTGCGCGGGCGAGAGGTCTTGGGCTTTAACAACCAAGTCTAGTTCCCTTAAGGTTAAGCTGAGGGCGACACAAGAGAAAATTTAGCTACTTGAAAGAAGTTCGGCGTGGTCCACTAATCGAAAAGAATATGGCTGGGACTGGTCGAAGAGATTTTTTGAACTCCAAAATCAATTGGAGGTAGCCCAAGACTCGCATAACGAATATAGGCATGGTTGGTGTGCTCAAGTCGCTGATCTCCAAAGAAAACTTTGAAAGGCTGATGATGAGATCGCTTGACTTCAACAACAGTTGTTTGATAAGGCCTAGGCTAGTTCGAGTAAAGATTTAGAGAAGGTTCTTTTTTTAAGAAATTCTCTGGAGAACTTGACAGTGATACATGCAAAGAAAATGGCTGAACTACAATAGCTGAAGATCTAAATGGCCTATCAAGAAAATGCTATCAAAGATGCAGAGGCCAAATCCATGGTTCTTAGGACGAAGTTGAGAGAGACAGAGAAAGAATCATGCAGGTGGGAGAGGATGTTGAGGGAGAGCCTGGCAGCAAGGCAGAAGCTTGAGGAAAAAATTGAAGACCTAAAACTCTCCTTTGTAATGGCTGGAGCTGGTAGTCCAAGGTCCGACTCTGAGTAGGACCTCGTCTTCTTCCTCTCTTTTGTAATCGAACTTGATGTCTCATTTAACAACCTTTATTTTTAACGAAATGAAGTTTCTTTCACTTATCTATTTGTGTTACATCTTAGCTTGTCGCTTGCCTATGTACTTTATGTTTGGATATCAGCTACTCTGATACCACCTATTAAGGATCTAGTATCGACGAATTATGATAGAAAAAAAGAAGAAAATAAAATAAAAAAAATAATCATGGGACATGCAAAGCTTCACTATGAAAGAGAAAAATAGGTACAAGAGGAGAATATCCACTCTCAACTCATCGTACATAAATCTCTCTCTTAAAAGCTATCCTTACAAAAGTTCTCTCAAAATCCCAAGGAGACCCTCAGAAGCTATAAGATGCTCTACCTTCATAGCCTCCTTGCCGGATGCTATGCATCTATTTCTTCTCTCTCTCATGGGGCACTTTGCCAAGCTCCTTTCGACAGCTACTTGAGCCTCTCAACGTACCTCTCACACCACATGTGTCATCTTTTTTATGCTCCATAGCATCTCATGTTAGATATATGTGCCCTAGAAGCCAGAATTGGCTGACACTTGTAATACACTTCTAGGGGCAAAATTATAATTTTGACTAAAAGCAATAAATGGATTATTTTCTATCACATATGTGTATTTAGTGTCTGTGATACATCCTTTGAGTTAATGGCAATGATAATTCATATTTTCAAGAGTTGAAAATTTAAGACATGAATAATCATTATTAACTCATAAATTGCTCCCGACCATAGGATCATCATGAGGATGGTGATTGATCTGAAAGGTTGGTGTACAATCGCTTCTCTTTAGTAGATGAGTCTTAAGTCTATGGTGTGGAGACACCAGAGCTAGAGTACAGATACTCGTTAGAGAACGAGGGCACTGAGCGTGACCACCTCGAGTAGTCATTAGGGAGTCTACCTTCTCATCAATGACTGACTCGATGCTGCAGTAGTGTGTCTGGTTCTTTGACCTGAGATGCATCGGCAGTTCACCTTGAGGGTGTTATAGTTTGACTACACCATTACTCGATCTCCTAGCCATATGGAATCCTGAGGTGTATGTTGGCTATGACATGTTCATTGTAGGAACTGGATGACATCAAGATGGAATCTATCTACCTCGGTGGTAGAGGAGCAGCCCTATGATGATCATGAGAATCAAGTCCAGAAATCCATGGCCATGGTAGAGTGAAATAATAGAAAGAGTTTCTATTTAGATTTTCACATTGGACTTGAATCGAATGATTACATCATATGACAGAGACTAGGGTTTGACGAGTTTACCTTAACCCTAATCTGATCGGGGCTCAAGATAGAAGAACTGAATCACACAGGTAGCTACACCAAGAGGTTCGCATTCAGCTCTGATGGGTTGCCACCATATACTGGTAGGTGTCACTGGTGGATTTTGGGAGCAATTAGAATGATTTAGATGATCGATCATTCTAGCTGTTTGAATCAGAAGAGTTCTGATCCATCGAAAGAAGTTTCGATGATGTCGATGATGGAGATCATGACATATCCCATTACCATACAGAACTGAACCTAACTGGATCACACAAACAAGGGTTTGAATCTGGTGATCATCAATTGAACTGATCTAGTTCAATTGATCTAAATGAGATTCAATTTGGTTCAAGGAAATCGTGCTAGCACTCGATTGAACCTAACGTTCTTCTTTTGCTATCATAAATAAGTTGTCCTGTCTAAGCCAAAGGAGTTTATGCTTAATCAGAGGCCTTCATATGGTCTGACTGGAGGTTGTCCAAGTTAAAAAAGGTTGTCTTATTTATAAGATATTATCTACCATTTTTGGTCACCTGCCATTTCTTGTTCTTTGACTTTGGTCAAAAGTCTACCTTTGACTGGTCAAATGTTGACCATTGACCCTTTGACTTTTGACCACATGTCATGCACCTATTGGAGAGCTGGTGGGGGCCTGTCCCCCTGCCAGAACCTGGCAAGGAGGAGGGTGCACGCCAAGGGTGGCGTGAGCCCAAGTTTGGAGGAGTCTTGGAGTCCTTGTTGGACAAGGACTCCACCTCTCTTTTGGATTTCAATCAGAGTTCTCCCTAAAACCAACTTTGATCGGTCTTAGGCACCCTCTAAGTAGGAATCCAGGGGACTCTATTTCCACCAATCAGATTTAGATCTGATTTTACAAAGGGTTGTGATTGGTTGGGAATAAGAGAAGCTGGATCACAGTCAGTCTATAAATAAGACCCTGTGCCCAACTCAAACACAAGAAATTGAATTGAGATCAAAGTTCCCCATTTCCCAAGGCTGCCTCTCCCCTCTTCCTCCATGCCAAACCATCTTCTCCCCTTGATCTCCATGTCCAAAAGGATTTTTGGACCTTGGTTGGTGCGATCCAGATCAGAAAAAGGCGATCAAAAGCAAGAAGGCTGCACTGCTGCAAAGGACGACTGCAGATCTTCAAAAGGAGTTTTGAAGATCCTCCAAATCAGATCCAGATCTGATTTTTGGAGGTGTGATAGAGAAGAAGAGGATCTCCAAATCTAGTCCGAGTGGATACCGGTAGAGGCCAGGCACTTGCGTGGCTAGATCCAGAATCTTCCGCTGCAAACAGGATTATCAACAGGGTAATAGGATTACCCAAATCAGATAAATTAAATTTGATTTAATTTATCTTTATTTTATTTTTATTATTAAAATAATAAAATCAGATCTGAAATATCCCAGATCTGATTGGGATCGAGAGAAAAATTTTGAAATATATCTCTCGATCTGATCAGATTTGAACGAACCTGATCCAAAAAATCAGGATTTCCCTTCATCTCAATCCTTTAATAGAATGAGAATCCTCTTCTCAGTAGTTCATAAGAGTTCTATGAAGAAAAAATAAGGATTTTTCCTACCACAGGATGCATCTGATCAAATCAGATTTATAGCAAAATAATTTAATTTTTTTTTAATGATTTGATCAGATCTGTGAGTTCTCAAATTTGATTAGATTGATCTAAAATTTAGAAGTAAAATAAAAATAAAATAGTGATAATAGTTATCACCTGATCGGATAAATCATTTACCCGTTGTGATGATCTGACGATTGATCCGAGGCTTTGATTGAGCCAAGCACGTACCCAATCTCTACCGGTATCTACTTGAGTCAGATCTAGAAGTCTCCTCCTTCTAGATCTGATCTCCATAGATCAGATCTGATGTCTTCCTGTAGAGCCTTTAAAATGAACTTCAAAGGCTGCGCGTTCTTCCCACGAACACTGTCGTCTCTCGCTGATCTTCATGCCAATGGGACTTGATCTTTATTTGTAGGTTTTGCCCAACTCTTAGGCTTGGAGAAAAGGGAGAGGATCAGATGAGGGGGGCATGGAGATGGTGATTTTGGTAGTGCTTTGCCGTATAGAATTTTCTATGCACAATAGCTTGCATGGGGCCCCATTTATGGACCAAACCAAGAGTCCCTTCGCATGTAACTTTGAATAGGTCAAAGCGAACAAGCAGAAGGACTCTCCTATGATCTCCATGCCCCACACCCCATTTTTAGATTTTTTTCACAAAAAAATAAAGGGATATGGCATGGAACAAGTTGGGATAAGATTAAGTTGGCGCACAACTTTTATCTCCCAAGAGTTTGAACTATTCAAACTTTTGACCTATTCAAACTTGATTTAAATGGGACACCTCCATACATATCCATATGGGGCGCACGATCAAAGAGGGAGTGCACCCCTTATTCCTCATGTAAATCCCATATGGACGTGCATCCTTAGATAAATTCTAGGGGGTGCATGCCATATCTCTTCTTTCCTACATACTGGGTCAACATTTGACCCTTATCCAATTCCCATCTTATGGAATTAAGACAAAATCTTTTCAAGTCCCATCCAATGAATTTATATCAAGTCCTAATCAAGTTAGAACAAGCCTTGATCAGATCAGGACGTGGTCCAATCAGATCAAGAAAAATCCATCTAGAATTTTTGAAAGAGGCTTGTCCAAATTTCATCTTATGATTTTAGGATAAGCCCTAATCTGGCAAAGACAATCCTTATCTTGTTTCCATCTTATGAGATTTAGAACAAGTCTTGATCAGGCCAGGACAAGGTCCAATCAAATCAGGATAAATCCCTATAGAGTTTTTGGATAAGCTTTGTCCAAATAGTTTCATAAATTAGCAGGTCTTATCTTGTTTCCATCCGATGGATTAGGACAAGTCTAGATCAGGTTAGGACAAGACTTTTTTGATTTGAACAAGTTTCAGTTAGACTAGGACAAATCCATACAAGGCTCCTAGATGAGCTAAATCCAATTTGGCTCGATCGAGATGATCCAGAAAGACTACAAAAGAAGAATGTTAAGTTCAATCGTATGCTGGCATGATTTCTTTGAATCTAATTGGATCTAATCCAAATCAATCAAACTGGATTAGCTCAATTGATGATATCTAGATCCAAATCCTTATTTGTATGATTCAGTTAAATTTAGTTCTGTATGATAATAGGATAAGTTATGATCTCTATCATTAACATGATTGAAATACCTTTTAATGGATCAGAACTCTTCCGATTCACCCAATTAAAATCATTGATCATCAAAATAATTCTAACTGATCCTAAAATCTATCACACCTAGCAGTATATGGTGGCAATCCATCAAAATTGAATAGCGAACCTCTCAGTATAGCTACTTGTGTGATTGGGTTCTTCTATCATGAGCTCTGATGGGATTAGGATTACGGTAAACTCATCAAACCCAACACCCATCATATGAATAAATCATTCGATTCGAGTCCGATGTAAATTCCTAATAGAAACTTCTTTCTATTATTTCACACTATCATGGCCATGGGTTTAGGACTCGATCTCATGATCATCATAAGACTACTCTTCTACTAAGGTTGATAGATCCCATCTTGGTGCGATCCAATTTCTACAATGAACATGCTATAGCCAATATATACCTTAGGATTCTGAATGGCTAGGAGATTGAGTTATGGTGTAGTTAAACTATAACACCCTTAAGGTGAACTACTGATGCACCTTAGGTCAAAGAACTAGACACATGTTGTAACATCGAGCAAGTCATCGATGAGAAGGTAGGCTCCCTTATGACTGCTCGAGGTGGTCATGTTCAGTGCCCTCATTCTGAGTTAATTTTGATAACACATGCCTTAAATTCTCAACTCTTGAGAATATGTATTATCATGCCTATTAACTCAATGGATGTATCATAAATACTTTAGACACAATGTGATAGAATAAATAACCCTTTAATTAATTTTAAGTCAAAATTATGAAAATGTCCCTAGAAAGTATTTAACAAGTATTAGCCAATCTAGATTCTAGGGCACACATCTAACAAACTGTCACTTGATCTAAAGCCAATTGGCTACAAATCTAAGTCCCATCTTCTCAAGGTGGGCTTGGATCTTCTGCGGGCCTAAAGACTTCGTCATTGGGTTAACAACATGGACTGTGGAGTCGACTCTCTTAACCTCGATGTGTTCCTTCTTGAGGTAATCATGGATGAGGTGGAACCATCTTCTTGGAACTCTTCCAACTTACAGTACCACTAGTGCATAGGAATAAACTTTTAGATGTCAACTTTTGATCATCTATGTCAGACATAAAGTTTGAGTCTGCATACCCCCGAACCTAGAGTTCACCATGTCGAACTTCTTCAGCACCTCCTCTATGTGAAAGACCCAGCATCCTCTTCAGTCTATCTCTATAGACCTTAAAAACAAAAATGAAGAATGCCTTACCTAGGTCTGTTAGAGAAAATTTCTTAGATAACCATAGTCATCCATGTCAGCATGAAAATATCATTCCTAATCAAGAGAATGTCATCCATGTACAATATGAGGAAGACAACAGTGCTCCCACTGACCTTTTTGAACATACTTGATTTCTCCTCATTCTTGATGAAACCAAACAATTTGATTATATCAAGCATTCCAACTCAAGATGCTTGCCTAAATCTATAGATGAACCTTTACAGCTTGCAGAACTTTATGATCACCATCACTAGATGTAAAAATAAATGGCTATTCCATATAAATATCTTCTTCAAGATATCCAATTATGAACTCTGTTATCACGTCCATCTACCATATTTCCTAATTGAAATATGTTACAATGACAAGCAATGTGCAGATGGATGGTCACTGATGAGAAAGTAACTTGATACCCTTTCGCCACTAGCCTAGCTTTGAATGTCTTTACATTCCCATTTGCATATATCTTTCTCTTGAAGATCCATTTATACCCAATAGGTACTATACCTTTAGGTGGATCTACCAAGATGCAGATTTAGTTCGAGTAAATCAAGTCAATCTTTGACTTCATTTTCTCTTACCAATTCTTGGAGTCGATATCTAATACATCTCGTTATTGGTTCTAGGATCATCACTATGAATCCATTTTCTATGAGGAATATTTTTTCTACATCCTCTAAAATAGTACCTAAGTACCTTTAGGAGGATGGAAAATTCTATTTGACCTACGAGATGGAGGAGGTAGTGAATTATGGATCGGCTCAAACTAACTGGGTTCCTTGGCTCTTTGCTTTTTGGAGACTTTCTCCTCGAGTCTAATCTATCTTCCAATGTCACCATCTTGAACAAACTATTTTTCAAGAAAAATGGTCTGTCAAACCACAATCACATTATGATCTTCCAGAAGATAGAAGTAATACTAATAACTCTTTAGGATATCCAATAAACCGAGCTCTAAGGGACCTAGACTCTAACTTGTCCGCTGCTGGACAACCCCAATTTTGAGATGACTCAAACTTGGCTTCTTACCATGCCATATCTCATACGGTGTGGTAGGAATAGTTTTAGATGGAACCCTATTAAACTATGTCCCTAAAGAAACTTAGGAAGATCCGTGAAGCTCATCATGGACAGACCATATCTAATAGGATCCATTTTGTCCATTCTAAAATCTCGTTAAGTTGAGACATTCCAGGCAAAGTCCATTATGAGACTATACCATTGTCCTTGAGATAGTCTAAAAATTTTTGACTAAGGTATTCACCTCCTTAATCTGATCGAAGAACCTTAATGGGCTTTCCGGTTTGCTTTTCTACTTCATGTCTGAATTTCTTGAACTTCTCAATGGCTTCAAACTTGTGTCATATCAAGTACACATACCCGTACTGAGATAGATTATCAGTAAAGATAATAAAATAGACATATTTGCCTTTGGTCGGCACATCGAATGGACTGCATGCATCAATATGTACCAAGGCAAGTAGGTCTGTGGCCCTTTCCTATGTCCCACAAAGGAAGCTTGGTAATTTGCCTTGAAGGCATGATTCATAAATTGAATATGACTTGAAAGTCAATGGACCCATTAGTCCAAATTTCTTTGATTTGTTAATCTTGTCTTCAGCTATATGACCTAGCCTAAGATGCCACAGGTACCTTTGATTAACACTATCTCTAGATCATTTTGATCCTATGGCATTCATGTTTTGCTCGATAGACTCAATGATGAGCATTCCTTTAGAAGATCCTTCTACCACCTGCTTATTCTTCAGGTTGGTCAGGTATGCAGGGTAGTCCCACTTTCAATGGCCATCGGATTTGCAGTGGAAACACTTTTCCTTCTCCATGGCCTTCTTCTTCGGCTCATCCTTCTTTTTTCCTTCAGTTTTCTGCTTCTTCATAGACTTCTTCTTCTTTTCAAAAGATTTTCTTCTTGGAAGAAGTTTGCTCTATAGCTAGAACTGAGCCCTTTGAATCCTTCAAAGTTTGCTTAGTAGTAACCAGCATATTTATTAACTTGGCCAAGGTGCACTGGAGCTTATTCATATGGAAGTTCATAATGAACTGCCCATATGAATCAATCAAAGACTGCAGGATCACATCAATCTGCAATTCCTTGTCCATCAAGACTCTGAGCTTCTTAAGCTCTTTAGGTCCTTGATCATTGCCAAGCAATAATCTTGGACCAACTACCCATCACACATTTGTGCCTTAAAAAATCTCTTTAAGACTTGATAACGCGCTGTGCGACTCTATTCACCAAACAACTCTTGCAGGTGTGCCAATATTTGGCGAGCAGTTTTGATGTCTTCATGTTGCTGTTGCAATTCATCTGACATTGAGCCCAACATGTGGCACCTTTCTTTGTTATGATCGTCAGACCACTTCTCATGAGACGTTCTTCGATCAACAGTCAAATAGGCTGGTAAAGTGGAGGTCCTGGTCCAATACATAGGTTAACTTTTTCGAACCCAAATCATTTTTGAAGTTTTTTAGCCAATCCTTGTAAATTGGTTTGCTTAACTTGTGGGTATCTAGGATTCGGGCTAGGGGTTTTGATGCAGACATTTTTCTATAGAGAGTCAAAGTTTCTAGTTAGACTTATAATTTGACTCAACCAATTTGTTTAAGAACTTCATTTTTAAAGAAATTAGCCTTCCACTATTTTCTCGGATCCCTACACTCCCTTGGTGGAGATGCAAAAATCTTCATGATCATTAATTTCTAGTGGGTGGTGCAGTCCCATCGATTGGCTCACCACCTCATCTAACAGTTATTGATGATGGGTCAATCGATGAGTGGACAACTCTTATCCAATATTTTTTTAAACATGATGCACTCAAATCTGGTCTCTAACTCATGAAGCTCACCGTGCCCAGAATATTGCTCCAATCCTTAGTTAAGGCAAACCCATCATTTGCATAAATTGGATTTCTGATTGGGTCCCTTATTGTATCCAAAATATTGAGCCCAATCCATCCTCCAATCCGTAGCATCAAATGCCTAATAGACATGGTTGCATCCTTTTGGTGCAATTAAACAACTGTATCTAGCCGAGAACAATCAACCTCAGGAAGGGCCCGCACATCTATAATAGTGGAAGACCTAGAACTTAATATTTTCTTAGGAAGATTTGATTTGGTCTCTTAGACTCAACTAGTCATAACATTTATGACTAACCTAGTGGCATGGGTTAGCTCAATTGTTAGCCACCTCAAACCAGAACTGAATCGACTCAATCGACCAGGTAAGTGAGATCAGTGGAAGGAATATGCCATTAACTCACCATGAATGCATTTAGATCGAGTAACTTCCAATTAAAAATCACTGGTCGTATTTGCCATACTTACCTTAGACACTGACTTGTCTGATCAGAACTGATTGGGTTAGCTTATAATCCAGGCTTGAACCATGGAGCCAAATTATGTCTTAACTTGATCGACCACATATGACTATGAGTCGACCTTAACCCCGACTTAATCCTATTAGACTGGTCAAATCTAAGCACTCTTGATCCCACCTAACCAACTCGTGATTCGGTTTGATCAATCGCTAGACCTAATTGAGCTACCCACACCCGAACCCATGATTTATGAAGGTGTCTTAGATCTGAAAATATAATTTTAGATTTAATTAATTTCATAAACTTAATTCTTAATTAAGTCCAAGGATTTAATAACAAAATATGCATAAAAATCCTAAGGTTTCAATTCGATTTTTGATTAAGGACAAACACGCAGCACCCCTACACGCCATAAGAGCATCCCATCGAATGGAAAGAGAGGGCCTTTAAACCCTTAAGCTCTTATGACCGGACGACCAAGAGGAATGCCTTAATCAGAAAGATGAACTATACTGCAAAACTATTAGATCTAAAGCATACAACTGTTACATGATTTAAGATCTAATCTATACATGTTTTGTATACATCTCATGTATCAAATTTAATATTTAAATTTATATTTCATATCTTATTACATCTAATATAATATCTAAAAATAAAATTTTAAATGATCTCATAAAAAAAAAAAAATTTAATCTAGACTACTCATGGCATAGATCTATGGAACTAGTCTAGACATGCATTGCATGTATCATACATATGAAATTTTTAAATGCATCTCATGCTTTTAGATATAATTATATCATATATAATATTTGAAATTTAACTAATCTAATCACATAATCTTTAGAAAATTAAATGAACATTTCATTAAATTTTTGATCTAGACTATGACATTAAACTAGAGATCTAGTCTAGACTTATGTTGCCTATATCACATATATCAAAATTTTAAATTAGACCTTATGTTTCAGATTTCATTACATCTAATATAACATTTGAAACTTAAATGATCAAATCATAAAAAATTAAATCAGATCTAATCTAAAATATATTTGAAAACTATCATAATATAGAACAATAGATCTAGACTAGAACGTGCATTGTTTATGTCAAATATATATATATAAAATATATAATTTTTGATTTTAGATCTGATTACATCCTATGTAACATCTAAAAATCAAATAATTAGATCATAAAAAAAAAATTTAGATCAATCTAAAGATAAATCTGAAAGCAGCAACCTGGCTTTGATACTAGTCGAAAAAGAAATTGGATATTTTCTATCGCAGGATGCATCTGATCAGATCAGATTTGTAGTGAAATAATTTTAATTTTTTTTTTTATGATCTGATTAGATCTGAGAGTTCTTAGATCTGATTAGATTTATCTAAAATTTAGAAGTAAAATAAAAATAAAAGTAATAATAATGATAATAGTTATCACCTGATTGGGTAAATCCTTTACTCGTTGTGATGATCTGACAACTGATCCGAGGTTCTGATTGAGCCGCGCACGTGCCCGACCTCTACCAGTATCCACTCAAGTTAGATCTAGAAGTCTCCTCCTTCTAGATCTGATCTCCAAAGATCAGATTTGATTTTTCTCGGGTCAGATCTGGAAGTCTCCTCCTTCTGGATCTGATTTCCAAAAATCAGATCTAATGTCTTCCTATAAAGCCTTCAAAATGAACTCCAAAGGCTGCGCATTCATCTCATGAACATCATCATCTCTCACCGATCTTCATGCCAATGGGATTTGATCTTTATTCATAGGTTTTGCCCAACTCTTGGGCATGAAGAAGAGGGAGAGGATTAGATGAGGGAGGCGTGGAGATGGTGATTTTGGCAGGGCTTCACAGTAGAGAATTTTCTATGCACAACAGCTTGTGCAGGACCCTATTTATAGACCAAACTAAGAGTCCCTTCACATGTGACTTTGAACAAATCAAAGCCAACAAGCAGAAGGACTCTCCCATGATCTCCACACCCCACACCCCTTTTTCAAATTTTTGTCGTACAAAAATAAAGGGATATGGCGTGGAACAATTTGGGATAAGATTAAGTTGGCACACAACTTTTATCTCCCAAGAGTTTAAACTATTCAAACTTTTGACCTATTCAAACTTGATTTGAATGGGACACCTCCATACATATCCATATGGGGCGCATGGCCAAAGAGGGTGTGCACCCCTTATTCCTCACTTAAATCCCATATGCACGTGCACCCTCAAATAAATTCTGGGGGGCGCGCGTTATATCTCTTCTTTCCTGCATACTGGGTCAACATTTGACCCTTATCTTGTTTTCCTGTTATGGGATTAAGATAAAATCTTTTCAAGTTTCATCTAATGGATTTATGTCAAGTCCTAATCAAGTTAGAGCAAGCCTTGATCAGACTAAGACTCGGTCCAGTCAGATCAATAAAAATCCATCTAGAATTTTTGAGAGAGGCTTGTCTAAATTTCATATTAGGATTTTAGGACAAGCCCAAATCTGGCAAAGATAACCCTTGTCTTGTTCCCCTCTTATGAGATTTAGGATAAGTCTTGATTAGGCCAGGACAAGATCCAGTCATATCAAGATAAATTTCTATAGAGTTTCTAGATAAGCCTTGTCTAAATAGTTCCATAAATTAGTAGGTGTTGTCCTATTTTTATATGATGGATTAGGACAAGCCTAGATCAGGTTAGAGCAAAACTTTTCTGATCTAGACAAATTTCAATCAAACTAGGATAAATCCATACAAGGCTCTTGGATGAGCTAAATCCAATTTAGCTCAGTTGAGATGATCTAGAAAGACTACAGAAGAAGAATGCTAGGCTCAATCATGTGCTAGCATAATTTTTTTGAACCTAATTGGATCTAATCCAAATCAATCAAACTGGATTAGCTCAATTGATGATATTCAGATCCAAATTCTTATTTGTGTGATCCAATTTGATTTAGTTCTATATGGTAATGGGATTTGTCATGAACTCTATTATTGATATCATAAAAATATCTTTCGATGGACCAGAACTCTTTTGGTTTGCCCAATTAGAATCGTCGATCATCAAGATAATTCTAATTGATCTCAAAATATACTAGTGACACCTAGCAGTATATGGTGGTAACCCATCAAAATCGAATAGCGAACTTCTCGGTGCAGCTACCTATGTTATTGGGTTCTTCTATTATGAGCTTCAATGGAATTAGGGTTAAGATAAACTCATCAAACCCAACACCCGTCATATGAATGAATCATTCGATTCAAGTCCAATGTGAAATCCTAATAGAAACTCCTTTCTATTATTTTACACTACTATGGTCATGGGTTTTAAGACTCGATCTTATGATCTTCATAGGACTATTCCTCCTTTATTGAGGTTGATAGATCCCATCTTGGTGCGATCCTATTTCTACAATGAACATGCTATAGCCAATATACACGTCAGGATTCTGAATGGCTAGGAGACTGAGTTATAGTGTAGTCAAATTATAACATCCTCAAGATAAACTGTCGATGCACCTCAAATCAAAGAACTAGACACACGCTGCAGCATCAAGCTAGTCATCGATGAGAAGGTAGGATCCCTTATGACTGCTTGAGGTGGTCACGCTCAGTGCTCTCATTCTCTAATTACCTGTACTCTCACTTTGGTATCTCTACATCATAGACTCAAGAATCATTTATCTTAAGAAAGTGATCGTACATCGATCTTCCAGATCAATCACCATCCTCGTGATGATCCTACGATCGGAAGTAGTTTATGAGTTAATTATGATAACACATGCCTTAAATTCTCAACTCTTGAGAATATGTGTTACTATACCTATTAACTCAATGGATGTATCACAGACACTTTATACATAATGTGATAGAATAAATAATCCTTTAATTAATTTTAAGTCAAAATTATGAATACCACTAGAAAGTATTTTACAAGTGTTAGCCAATTTAGCTTCTAGGGCATACATCTAACATCCTAATAGGACTCTTTCTCCTAATGTGAGTCAAACATGACCTTGATGGAGTCTTGGAATATTTTTTACCTTTTAGATCATAACCATAATCCTTCATGGCCACTAGATCCTCTGGTTTATGTGCAACTTCTGTAGACCCTTTGGATTAATCACAATCTGAGTCCAAATAGAAAATTCTATCCTATTTTGTTTGTCTCTATCGAGCTGGCTCGGTCAGGGGTCGAGCTGGCTCTACAGCATCTCGTCCGAACTCCTACTATCTATCAACCTTAGAGAGCTGGCTCGGCTATGGTTTGAGTCGGCTCAATCTTAGCCCGAGCCAGCTCGATCCCATATCCAAGTCAGGTCGACTGCTTGCTAATACTAATTTTCTTCTACTATGGATCGAATTCGAGACGTCAAATCCTAACAATCTCCATCTTGACTTGATATTCGGCCTCCACCTAACTTTGAGAGCTTGTGATCCATCTCGCCCCTATGCCCTGGGGCACGCTTGCTGATCATGGATGGACAAATATGGGAGTCAAGCCAGGCCGCTCAATTCCACCTCCATCATGGGCTATGTCCATTCTAACTAAAGATCTACTCGGAATAGTGTCCTACGATAATAGGAACTTTACTTTGCGATGTCACCTCTCATCTTCTTGAGTCTCCTATCTTGTGCTCAATCCATCTCCACCTGGAGCTCCACCTCGTACTAGACTTTCTCTGACTTTCGAAGCTCCACCTCGCACTGGGCTCCCTGTCAGATAATAACGTCCTCTCATCCTCTTCTTCTTCCCCTCCAATATCACCCGATCCTTGAGCATGACCTTCAGGATTCCATCACCAGCTACCCACCTTTAGCCATTTGAATCTAGTCTGGTCAGTGAGATAAGATTCCACCTAAAATTGGGTATGTATCAGACTTTTTCTAATCTCCTCACTGCACCATAATGTGTCCTCCAACTGACCATCCTAATGCCTCTGGTCACACAGCTCGATTCATCTGGTAGATAAATAGTGCCATCACTGCTCTCTAGGAAGTCAAACTGCTTCTCTCTATAACAAACATGATATGTACATATAGAATCTAAAATCTACTACTAGAAAAAAGTAGATATCTCATCAGATATCTCTAGAACATCATCCTCTGACTCGCTACTGGCTGTCGCTATAGTAACCCTCATCCGATCCTTGAGTTGTGGCAATCCTTGACTCGATGCCCCAACTCGTCGCACCTGTAGTATCTGATCTTGCTTTGGTCCCTCATCTTAGACCTGGATCATCCTCCTCATGATACTTTGCCACTCTATCTACTACCTCCTGCTCCTCCAAAAACCACCAATGCTGAGCTGCCACCATCTGAGCATGAAGGTGGGTTCTCCTTCTTGAGAACCTCATTTTGAAGTATCATTTCAGTGACCTCATCCATCTTGATGATGCTCTTTTCCACTGGAAGAGCAGTCACCAAGAACTCATACGAAGGAGAAAGCGATGATAGCAAGACCAATGCCCTGGTCTTCTCCTCAACCTTTTCGCCAATGCTGAGGAGGTCGGTGAGGATCTTCTAGAAGTTGGATAGATGCTCTCACATGTTTGATCTTCATCCATCCATAGCTAGTAGAACTACCTCCAAAGAAATAGCATGTTGGTAAGCAATTTTCTCATGTATAACTCCTCAATCTTCGACCACAGCACCATCAAGAAAATCTTGCCAAGTACATGGATCAGCACATTATCCACTAGGTACAAGCGGATCGTGCTCACCACCTGCATTTGGATTTGCTTTCAATCCTTCATCTCCATGGTGGCTAGCATCTTATCATACAAGAGAGCATCGATCAATCCATGTTGGATGAGGATATCCTTTACCCTTGCTTGCCATAAAAAAAATTATCCTTCCCATCGAACCTGTTGATCTCCATCTTGATTGTGCTTATCTTCTCTATATTTTTCAATCTCTATCCATGACTACAATCTACACTCGGTACTGTCTGGCTTTGATACTAATCTATTGGAATATCAGCTACTCGATACCACTTATTAAGGATTTAGTACCGATGAATTACAATAAAAAAAAGAAAAAAATAAAATAAGAAAATAATCAAGTACATGAATCAGCCCAAAGGCTCGCCTCTATAGGATATGCAAAGCTTCACTATGAAAGAGAAAAATAAGTACAAGAGGAGAACACCCACTTTCAACTCACCGTATATAAATCTCTCTCAACTAGAGCTACCTTTATAAAAGCTCTATCAAAATTCCAAGAAGATCCTCAGAAGCTATAAGATGCTCTACCTTCATAGCCTCCTTGTCAGATGCTATGCACCTGCTGCTTCTCTTTCTCGTGGGTTGCACATACATGGTGCTTTGCTAAGCTTCTCTCAATGGCTGTCTGAGCCTCTCTACATGCCTTTCACATCACACATGCCATCTTTCTTTGTGCTCCACAGCACCTCAACCCTTTAAATAGGATGAGAATCCTCTTCTCATCAGTTCATAGAAGTCCTAACAGGACTTTTTCCTAATACGAGTCGAACATGATCTTGATGGAGTCTTAGAATATTTTTCGATCTTCAAATCATAATCGCAACCCTCCATGGCCGTTGGATCCTGTGATCCTTTGGAGCCAAGACTAGGCTCCTCATTTTTTCTAGGTACTTCTTCATGTTTTCTTTCCAAGCCTCATAGTGACTGCTAACTTGTCCCACCACCAACTGGGAGTCACTATAAACTTTTACTCAATCTATTTTCAATTCTTTAGCTATCTTCAATCCCATGATTAGAGCTTCATATTCTACTTGATTATTTATTGCAAGAAATTCTAAATGAAGTGCATATTCAACAATAATTCCTCCAGGATTGATTAAGATCAAACCTACACCCACTGCAAAAGCATTAGACGAACCATCCACATATAGGGCCCAAAAGCTTTCGAAGAGATCTACTCTATCTTCAAGGGGGGTTTGACTATGACCATGAAACATTGACCTTGGACTGTTCAGGTTCAGCTTCGTCTAGAATGGTGCACTCTACTATAAAGTCAGCCAAAATTTGAGCTTTGATTGATGGTCGAGATTGAAAATTAATATCAAACTCTATGAGCTTAATGGTCCATTTTGCTATTCTTTCAGAGGCATCTATTTGATGGAGAATTGCCTTGATAGGTTGATCAGTGAGGAGTGTTATGGTGTGCCCTTAGAAGTAAAGTCGGAGCCTTCGAACTGCAATCAACAGAGCATAAGTTAAATTTTCTAACTTAGTATACCTAGTTTCAGCATCCCTCAGAACTCGGCTAATATAGTAGATTGGCCTTTGCACTTTTGTCTTTTCCTTAACTTGGATGGCTGCCAGGGCTATTGGGGAGACCGCTAGGTTTAAAAATAATTCTTCTCTAGGCTCGAACTTGGCCAACAGAGGAGGTGAGCTAAGGTAACTTTTTAGTTCTTCAAATTCTTGTTGATATTCGAGAGTTTACTGGAAGTTCTTCAGCTGCTTAAGGTAGGTTCAAAGCTGCCATCTTTTCTGTCAGGTGTTGAACTTCTTTTATCAACTTTGATGCAGTCATCTCTTGAATGGCATGAATTTTCTCTGAATTTGCTTCGATTCCACATCCCGATACCATAAATCCTTAGAACTTTTCTGAAGTTACTCTGAAGGCACACTTGGTTGGGTTCAGCTTTATCATGTATTTTCAAAGTAGGCTGAAGGTTTCTTCCAAGCCTACAATATGGTTCATGGAAGATCCTCTCTTGACAAGCATATCAATTGGAGCAACACCTAGCTTTGATACAAAGTGTTGGCGCCTACGGCTGCTCGAAACCACGGTCATAGATTCGATCTCTTGCGTGAATCTGGATGTTAATGTAGAAATATGAAGAAGAGAAAAAGTTGATGATAACACCTAGGGCTTGGCATTAGAACTAGAGAAAAAAGAGAGAAGAGAGTTAGGCAGAAAAGCTATATATTGATTTCTTTCTCATTGTAAAAATTACAATACCTGGGTTTATATATCCTAGGATTTCTGCTATACCACATGAATCCTAATAAATCCAAACTCCAACTGAAAAACTTTTCTAGGCTAACCTAATATGTGAAAGCACTCACTGGACACATGTACACCCATGTCTCTCATGCTCTCATCTCCTGGATCTAAACTCAATCCATACATGTGTTAGCCACCTTAAGACCTTATTGGACTAGGCCTTAAGATCCTTTGGATTAATCCCAATCCAAGACCAAATAGAAAATCCCATCCAGTTCTATTCATCATCATCGAGCCGACTCTATTAGGAGCTGAGTTGGCTCGACCGCGTCTCGCTCGAACCCTATCTTCTGTCTGCTTGAGATAGCTAGCTTGACTGCACCCCAAGTTGGCTCGATCTCAGCTTGAGCCATCTTGACTGCATATCCAAGCTGGCCCATCTATGTGTTAGCCCCTTGTCTTGGCTGATTCTTATCCTGGCTTTGGTCTTTTGCTCCATCTTGTGTCCTAAATTTTCAGAGCACCTACCAAGCCCCCCTTAAGGTCCTTACACCTGAGCCTCGAGCCTGTGTAGGACTACATGCCACCTTCATCCTAGGACAACTCCTATCCTAGCCCTAAGACTCATGCCCGTCCTAGTCTTTCGGAGCCAACAACCTAGCTCCTCCTGTGTCCCCCACATTGCTTGGAAGCACCACACCAAATTCTACAATCTCCATCTTGGTGTGTCCAAGCCTTGGCACACCCGACAATGTTCCCATGCACGATCCCACCATCATTGTACGTCCTGATAGCTACTTATGCATACCTTGCCACTGCCATCTTTCTTCAGTTGCTGAGCTTCCTTTAAAGCCTTTGGGATGATAGCCTCCACTGTTGAAGACCCCGGCTTGCAGCTATGCACCACCCTTAGAGTTGTAGGCACTCTTCTACTTGGCAGGTGCATTATTTGTCCTGGACTTTCATGAATAATTTGCAGCAATCCTATGCCGGCACCCACTGCATACCCTGGCATGGTCCCTCAGAACTTTGCCTATCCTTCTGCACATGCTGCTTCACCTAGAATTGTGCATCTCCGATATTGGTGCTAGGATATTGGTCCTCCTGCACTCCTGTGCTCTGAACTTGTGTCAAAACTCTCTTCACTTATGAAGCCACCTCTACCCAATGCTCCACCTGAAATCAAAGTCCTCTCGATGCTATAGAAGCTGACTATATAATCGAGTTCCTCGAGGCCAACCACTCAATGCTGTACTGTTGAGCCTGCCGCTGCACCTCGAACACAGTCGCTACTCCTTTGGACCCTCCGCACTCCACGGACTCCTCTGAAACTATCTCGGATGCACTGCACCCTGCAGACTCCTCCAAAACTACCAAGAGCTCATTTGACTCTTCACTTTCAGTGACTGAAACTATGGAATCTGACTTTTCTCCTTCCTTGCACTTCTTCTAAAAAGGACATTCTCGCTTAAAGTGCCCTGCTTTACTACACTTGAAGCATTTCTTGGACCCCTTATTGCCCCTTCACTGACCCTTCTTCTTCCCTTGACTGGACCTCTCTAACACCATGAGACCCTCCAAGAAGACCTCCCTCTTCGTCATCCATTCTCATTGCTCATTGGACCTTAGCACTGATATGATCTCCTTGTACATCAGTATCTTCTTACCATATAGCAGTGTAGTTATCAATGGATTGAAGCTCTCGGATAGCGAACATAGCAGCAATAAACTCTTATCCTCCTCTTAGAGCTCCATCCTAATTTTAAGCAAGTCTATGCTCATCCGATCGAATCATTGAATATGTCCTGCAACATCCTAGCCCTCCTGCATCCAAAGGCTATATAGTTGCTTCTTCAATACCAACTTATTACACATATTCTATTGTGGTATCAACTCACTCTAATACCAAACTGTTGGGATATCAGCTACTCTAATACCGCTTGTTGAGGATCTAGTACCAAATTATTATGCCAGAAAGAAAAAAAAAAAAAAAAATCAAGTACGTGGATCAGCCTAAAGGCTCACCTCCATGGGGCATGCAAAGCTTCACTATGAAAGAGAAAACTAGGTACAAGAGGAAAGTATCCACTCTCAACTTATCATACATAAATCTCTCTTAACTAAAAGCTACCCTCATAAAAGCTCTCTCAGAATTCCAAGAAGACCCATAGAAGTTATAAGATGGTCTGCCCTCACAGCCTCCTTGTCGGATGCTATGCACTTGTTGCTTCTCTCTCTCGCAGGCTGCACGTATTCGACGCTCTATCAAGCTCTTCTTGGTGGCTGCTTGAGCCTCTCTACATGCCTCTCATGCCACATGCATCATTTTTTTTGCTCTATAGTACCTCAGTCCTTTAAATAGGATGAGAATCCTCTTCTTAGCAGTTCATAGGAGTCCTAACAGGGCTCATTTTCCTAGTATGAGTCGAACATATCCTTGATGGAGTCTTGGAATATTTTTCGACCTTCAGATCATGATCGCAGCCCTCCATGATCATTGGATCCTATGGTCCATGCGTAACTTTTGTAGACCCCTTGGATTAATCATAATCCAAATTCAAACAGAAAAAACCCCATCGTGTTCTATTTGCCTCCATTGAGCTAGCTCAGTCAGGGGTTGAGCTGGCTCAACTGCATCTCATCTAGACTCCTACTGTCTGTCTGTCTGAGAGAGCTAGCTCGACTGTGGTTCAAGCCGGCTCGATCTCAATTCGAGCTAGCTCGACTGCGTATCAGAGCCAGTCCGACTGCTGTGCTGAAAACTAATTTTTTTCTTACTGTAGGTCAAATTTGAGGCATCAAATCCTAACAATCTCTACCTCGACTTGACATTCGACCTCCAGTTGACTTTGAGAGCTTGTGATCCATCTCGACCCTATGCCCTAGGGCACGCCTATTGATCATGGATGGACAAACGTGGGAGTCAAGCCCGGCCACTCGATCCCACCTCTATCATGGGCTGTGTCCACTTTGACCAAAGATCTATTCAAAAAATTCTTTTGTGGCAATAGGAACTTCACTCTGCAACATCGGCTTTCATCCTCCTGAGTCTCCTATCTCGTGTCCGATCCATCTCCAATTGGAGCTCCACCTTGCACTGGGCTCCCTATGGCTCCTGAAGCTCCACCTCGCACTGGGCTTCTTGCCAAACAGTAATATCCTTTTATCTTCTTCTTTTCCTCCAATATCATCCTATTGCCATGCATGACCTTCAGGATTCCATCATCAGCTACCCACCTATAGCCATTTGAATTCAGTCTGCTCAGTGAGATAAGATTTCACCTAAAATTGGGTATGTATCGGACCTCTTCCAATCTCCTCATTGCACCATCATGTGTCTTTCAGCTGACCATCTTGATACCTCTGATCGCATAGCTTGATCTATCTGATAGATAAATAGTGCCATCACTTTTCTCCAGAGAGTCAAACAGCTTCCTTCTGCAATAAACATGATATGTACATGTAGAATCTAAAATTCACTGCTAGAAAGAACTAGATACCTCGTTAGATATCTCCAGGACATCATCCTCTGACTTGCTACTAGCTGTCGTTGCAGTAGCTCTCATCCGATCCTTGAGTTGTGGGTAATACTTGACTCGATGTGCCAACTTATCATACCTGTAGCATCTGATCTTGCTAGGATCCATCATCTTGGACCTGGATCCTCCTCCTCACGATCCTCTATCACTTCATCTACTGCCTCCTGCTCCTTCAGAAACTATCAAAGCTGAGCTACCACCATCTGAGCTCTAAGCTGAGTTCTCCCTCCTGAGAATCTCATTTTGGAGTATCACTACAGTGACCTCATCCATCTTGATGGTGTTCTTTTTCATTAGAAGAGCAGTCACCAAGGACTCATATGAAGGGGGGAAGTGATGCTAGTAAGATCAATGCCCTGGTCTTCTTCTTAACTTTTTTATCAATACTGAGGTCGGTGAGGATCTTCTGAAAGTTAGATAGATGCTCCCGCATGCTCTGATCTTCATCCATCCATAGCTGGTAGAACTATCTCTAAAGGAATAGCGTGTTGGTAAGCGACTTTGCCATATACAACTCCTCGAGCTTCGACCATAGTGCCATTGGAAAAGTCTTGTCAAGTAGGTACAAGACATTATCATGTCCACATCATCCACTAGGTACAAGCGGATCGTGCTCATCGTCTGCATCTGGATCCACTTTCAATCCTTTACCTCTATGGTGGCTGGAATTTTGACATACAAAAGAGCATCGATCAACTCATGTTGGATGAGGACATCCTTTAACCCTTCCTTGCCATAAGGAGAAATTGCCCTTTCCATCAAACCTATTGATCTCCACCTTGATTGTTCTTGTCTTCTCCATATTCTTCAACCTCTATCTACTGCTATAATCTATGCTCCGATATTATCTGGCTCTGATACTAATTGTTATGATATCAACTCACTCTGATATCAAACTATTAGGATTCTAGCTACTCTGATATCACTTGTTAAGGATCTAGTATCAAATTATTGCAACAAAAAGAAAAAATAAAATAAAAATATAATCAAGTATGTGGATCAGCCTAAAGGCTCGCCTCCATGTGGCATGCAAAGCTTCACTATGAAAGAGAAAAATAGGTACAAGAGGAGAACATCCACTTTTAACTCACCGTACATAAATCTCTCTCAATTAGAAGCTACCCTCATAAAAGCTCTCTCAAAATTTCAAGAAGATCCATAGAAGCTATAAGATGCTCTACCCTCACAGCGTCCTCGCTGGATGCTATGCACCTGTTACTTCTCTATCTCGCAGGCTACACGTACACAATGCTTTGCCAAGCTCCACTTAGTGGCTGCTTGAGCCTCTCTACATGCCTCTTACGCCACACGTGCCACCTTTTTTACAACACAGCACCTCGACCCTTTAAATAGGATGAGAATTCTCTTGTTAGCAATTCACAGGAGTTCTAATAGGGCTCATTCTCCTAATATAAGTCGAACATGTCCTTGATGGAGTCTTAAAATATTTTTCAACCTTTAGATCATTATCGCAACCCTCCATGGCCACTAGATCCTATGGTCCATGCGCAACTCTCATAGAACCCTTGGATTAATCACAATCCGAGTCCAAACAGAAAAAACCTCATCATGCTCTATTCCCCTCCGTCGTGCTGGCTCGGTCAGGGGTCGAGCTAGCTCAACTGCATCTCCCTTGGACTCCTACTATCTATCTGCCTGAGAGTATCGGCTCGACTATGATTCAAGCTTGTTCGATCTCAATCCGAGCCGACTCGACTATGTATCAGAGCCGACCTGACTGTTTGCTGAAAATTGATTCTCTTCTTATTGCGGATCGAATTTGAGACATCAAATCTTAACATGTTCTTCTCCATATACAACTGATGTAACCTGGACCACAAATCCTTAGGTGTCTTCTCCTCCAACATGTCATACAGCATCTTGTCTGCCAGACAAGCCCTAACCATGGCACACACCCTTTTCTCCAAGGACTTCCACTCCTTGTCTGTCATCTCCTCCGGCCTATCCTCAAAGACCGAATCTAGCCTCATCTGAATCAACAGATCCTCCATCCTAACCTTCCACATTGTGAAACTATCCTTTCTATCAAACTTCTCAAATTCTATCTTCAACCCGCTGTTCTCCATGATCAAATGAAATATAAAACAGCCAACAGGTAGGTCTGAAAATTATCTTGGCTAGGAACGATGGACAGTAGCCCTTATATCACTTCCTTCCTCATGAAGCATGGAGAAAATATTAGATCTTAACCTTGCTGCTAATCTCTGCTGAAGCTTGATCTTCTTCCTCCTTCACACTCAATCGAGCTCTAATACCAATTGTTGGAGCAACACCTAGCTCTGATACCAAGTGTTGGCACCTACGACTGCTTGGAACCATAGTCATAGATCTGATCTCTTATGCGAACCTGGATGTTAATCCAGAAATATGAAAAAGAGCAAAAGTTGATGACGACACCTAGGGCTTGGCATTGGAACCAGAGAGAAAAGAGAGAAGAAAGTTAGGAAGAAAAGCTGTATATTGATTCCTCTCTCATTGTAAAGATTACAATACCTAGATTTATATCTCCTAGGATTCTGCTATACCACATGAATCCTAATAAACCCAAACTCCAGCTGAAAAACTCTTTCAGATTAATCCAATACATGAAAGTACTCACTAAGTCCATGTACACTAATGTCTCCCATGCTCTTATCCCCTAGATCTAAATTTGATCCATACATGTGTTAGCCACCTTAAGACCTTATTGGACCAGACTTTAAGAACCCTTGGATTAATCCCAATCCAAGATCAAACAAAAAATCCCATCCAGTTCTGTTCACCACCATCGAGCTGACTTTGTTAGGAGCCAAGCTAGCTTGACTGTGTCTCATCCAAACCCTATTTTCTATTTGCCTGAGATAGCTGGCTTGACTGCACCTCGAGTTGGCTCAACTGCATATCCGAGTGGGCTCGTTTGTGTGTTAACCCCTTATCTTGGCTGACTCTTCTCTTGGCTTTGGTCCTTTGCTCCATCTTATGTCCTAGGTTTCAGAGCACCTACCAAGCCCCCCCTCAAGGTCCTCATACCTGAGCCTCGAGCCCATGCAGGACTACATGCCATCTTCACCCTATGATAACTCTTGTCCTAGCCTTAGGACTCACATCCATCCTAGTCTCCCAGAGCCAACACACTAGTTCCTTTTGTGGCCCCCCTAAGACTTGGGAGCACCACACCAAATTCTACAATATCATCCACATAAACCTCCATGTTGCGATCGATCTATTCCTTGAAGAATTTGTTCATTAGGTGCTGATAAGTTACACCTGCATTTTTAAGCCTAAAGAGCATGACCGTGTAATAATAAAGACCACGATTAGTAATAAAAGTAGTTTTCTCCTCATCTTCTGGCACCATCTGGATTTGATTATAATTGAAGAAGGCATCCATGAAAGTGAGAAGCTCATGGCCCGAAGTTGCATCCACCAACTGATCGATTTTGGGGAGGGGGTAGTTATCCTTTAGGTAGGTCTTGTTCAACTTTTTGAAGTCTATGCACATCCTTCACTTGTCGTTCGCCTTCTTGATGAGGATCATGTTGGAGACCCAACTCAGGTAAGATACTTCTTGGATGAACCCAGCCTCAAGAAGTCTGTCAACCTCTTCCAAAATTGCCTTCTATCGCTCGGTGCATAGCCATGCATCTTCCCCTTTATTGGCCAATGTTTGGGATCAATAGCTAGGCGATGTTCCATCATGTTTGCATTAATTTTGGGCATGTCCATGGGAACCTAGGCAAAAACATCCACATTTCTCTATAGAAAGGCGATGAGCTGCTTTCTGACTTCATCCCTCTGATTGGAGCCAATCTAAACAATATGATTCTCATTTCCATCATTCAGAGGGATTGCAACAAGGCCTTCCATAGGCTTGCCTCACTCTTCTATTAGGTCATCATGGGTGTTAAGCTCGTCCATTGAACAAGGATCTGGTTGCCCTCCCCCTTGTAAGGCAACTGCATAGCAGTGTCTCGCCAGAGCTTGCTCTCCTGTTGCTTCTCCGATCCTGCAACTTGTTTGGAACTTCACTTTCAAATAATAAGTTGATACTATAGCCCATAATGCATTCAAACCAGATCAGCCTAGGATTGCATTATAGGTGGAAGGAGCTCTTACCACTAGAAAATCAACCTATGCCTTGGCTTGCCTGTGATATCGTCCTGCCACTATGGTTAGTGTTATTATCCCTTCTACTGGCACAGCATCGCCAGTGAAGCCCACCAATGGAAAGTTTATTGATCCCAACCGACTACTAGGTATTGACATCTTTGAGAAAGCATCATAAAATAAAATATCTATAGAGATTCCATTATCAATTAGAATGCGGTGTACATCATAGTCAGCAATATTTAAAGCAACTACAACCACGTTATTATGCTGGAATTGAACCCGTTGAGCATCTTTCTCAGTGAAAGTAATGGGTTCTTCTATCCTCTGCCTCTTTGTTGGCTCTACTAATCCACTGGCTTCCCCTCGTCGATGCCTCCTAGTAATGGTATTGATGATTTCAAGGGATGGCTGATCTTCCTATTGCTCGTCCCTCCTAGGCAGCTTCGATTGCGACAACGCTCTTGGCCGATCCTCTCTTCCTTCAGCTCAATATTGTAGAAATCGACTAAGCCAGCCTCGCTTGATGGGCTCCTCAATCTTGTCTTGGAGCTGGATGCATTCTTCAGTATCATGATCATGGTCATGATGGTAGAGGTAGTACTTATTGGGATTGTGCCTGGCCGGATGGAACCGCATCTTTTCTGGTCTTGGTAGCTGCTCCTTAATTTTCATCAATACGTATGTCTTTGAAGCATTCAAGAGAGCATAGTTATGGAATCTTCGAGGAAGAGAGTTCCATTGTGCCTTCTGATCTAGGCTTCTTTATTGACAAGCTCAGGATGGGGTTCGGGCTCGCCTATGCTCAGGAGTTCTAAAGCATGGCCGAGCTGCACTCAGCTTTTCTTCAACTTTGGATTTGCTGGATTCACCCGCCTGCCGCTCCTTTGCAGCCTCACATCTTTTATTTGAAAAGATTCCTCTACTTGGGCATAACCCTTAGCTCGGGCTAGCATATCAGCAAAATCCCTAGAGTACTTTTTCTTCAAGGAGGATAGAAGATCATTCTTCTAATGACCATCCTTCAGCGTAGCCATGGCTATGGATTGATCAAAGTTTCGAACCTCTAGTGCAGCAGCATTGAAGCGACTGATGTAAGCTCGGATGGTATCCCCTTTCTTTTGATTGATGTTGATGAGGGAGTCCGAACCTCACCTTGGATGACGGCTACTGATGAAGTGAGCCACAAATTAATGACTCATTTGATCAAAAAAATAGATTGTACCCGACTTAAGACTCGAGTACCAATTTCTTACTGCTCTCTTCAGAGTTGAGAGAAAAGCTCAACATAGAATGGCATCTGATGCATCGTGGAGTAGCATTGTGGTCCAAAAGACCTCAAGATGGTCGACAAGATTCAAAGTCTTGTCGTAACTCTCAAATTGAGAAAGTTTGAAGTTCGGTAGGATGGGCTCATGCATGATTTGAAGAGAGAATGGGGGGTCGGTGCAGATGTCATCGTTGTAGTCAGGGGCAACATGATGGAGTTCCTCAATCCATCAATTCATCTCCTAATGTTTCTAATCAAGAAGATCTTCTCAATCATGAATCTCAAGGGTCCTTTGGCTGATGGCAGCAAGGATCTTTCGGTGGTGGGGTCATGGTCGAAATAGGGGCTTGCCACTTGTGCTTCCCCTTCCCAACAGTTATCAGCCAGCTTCCCTAGGTGTGCCTTCCTTGTACCAGATCCTGATATTTTGATGAGGTTTTCTTCGATTGGGGGTTGCTGGATGACTTGCACTACTTCAGTGAGGCCCTTAACTTGCTGGATCAGTAGGTTGAACTGCTCCAGATCCACCATGGCTGCTGATGGAGGAGGCTGAGGTGCCGATGAGGGGATCGAAGCGAGTGGGTTTGGTTCAGATCTGGCGGCGGGGGCAGTAGATCGTCGGGTAGAAGCCTTCTTTGGCAGCATCTTTTAGAAGCAAATAGAGATCAGAAGGAGGGTAATTGAAGGGGTTGAGAATAGAAGAAAAAAATGAGATTGACTGAGTACTCCTTTTAGAACAAGGGCCTAGGTATCCTTCCTCTAGCACCAATCCTGTTGGTGGAGAAATTGTGTCGATGCTGGAGTTGGCTGGAGCTGGAGCAGGCAAAGTTACCATCGAGACTTGCAAAGCAAGTCCAGACTGGAGGAGGATGGCTTCGATAGGATCCTCTGATGCTCAAGTTAATTTTCTGGCCAACTAAAATAGAGTACTCAGGAAAAAAAATGAGTAGAGTGTCGAGTTGAGTATGAAAGCTTAAATGACAAAATATATCTGGGGGATTTTTTAAATAGGCGGAGCTTGTAATAGAATGACAGTGATAGCCATAACCATCTGTGAGAGCTTAAGTGACAAGATGTATCTGGGGGTCCTTTAAATAGATGGAGCTCATAATAGAATGACAGCGACAGCCATAATCGTCTACTAGTGGGCCACTCAAGGCTACATGAAGTTTGTTATGGAAGGTGGTGTCCGTTGTCGCGACTTGCCAGTCCGTTGGAGATTAATAGTTAGAGTTTAGATGGGACTTCGATACCTATGAGCAATCAGTTAGTAGTGAAGAACTCTATGTTCAGCAATTCTGATGAGGTGCAATTCTGGTGAGGTTTGGACACCTCCAAGGTTGTCTACAGGATGACTGATGTTTGCTGAATTGGGAGTTGAACTTATGCAGACGATGAGATCCTTCTACTGTTCAAGTCCATTCAATCGAGGTGCCTAATATATGATGGCAAGCTCAACCACTGGAAGGAGTTCGACCGAAAGGAGTCTGCTAGGCAATTGGAAGGAGTTCAACTGAAAGGAGTTCGGCTACAAGGGGTCCACAAGATGACCGGAAGGAGTTTGACCAAAAGAAGTTTGGCTATAAGGGATCCATTGCTTATAGAGGGAGAATTCGACTGCCTTTACAATTTCTTGCCAAGCAAGATTGGATGGTTGGGCTTTAATACTTAAGCCATGCAGTTCGACAGAAGATAGAACAATTAGAAAGGAACTCGACTGGGTGGATTCAAGTTACTAGAACACACTACCATGAAGGAATTTGATCATTCCCAATATCTGCTACTATTTGTGAAGGAGAGCTTGACTAAAGAACTTGCTCAAGTAGGATTTGCCCAGAAAAGGAGTATGGTTGATCAAGAATTCTACCTGCAGGGATCACTAGCATAGGGTTGACAATACATGCTTATCGTGAGATAGCTTGGTTGCTCCATTCCAATTTGGCCAATCAAAGTTTGTCATGTTATCAACGGGCTTTACGGTGGTTGGATGGAAATTATCCATTTTTGAGGAGGTCGTCTGGCATCTAAGTGGTGGACTACGGCAGGGATTATTTTACCCCCAACAGTGCCATTGTCGGGGAAGGCATGAGTGTTAAATTTTTTGATTTCTTTATTTTTTTTATAAATTAATTATAAATAAAATTTTAATTTTTTTAATTTTTCTATAAATATAGCTTACTAACTTTTTTTTTATTTCTTTTACAGAAAAAAGAGGAAAAGAACCAAATTAGGACAAGGAGAAAAACTTCCAATTTGGCTTGGTGAGATCAATCCTAATCCTAGACCTTTTTTTTTTTCTTATTATTTACTTTATTTTTAAATTAATTTAAAAAATATCCACTTAAACCTAATTAAAAGCTTCATGATAAGATTAGAAACCCTAAATACTTAGAGCATTCATCATATTAGTTTTATTTTAATTTTATTTTTTATTTTTTTTGGTGATCGCTGGAGATAAGGTAAAATCTTCAAGTTTAATTAGTTTCATGCATCTAATTTAGTTGCATAGAATCCCTTGTCTGAAAGTAATTGTGCATATTCATCTTAAATCAATTTAAGGGCAATAACCCATTAATCAAGATAAGATGGAAGTTTGATCACCATTTCTTGGCCCATAAATAACCAACCAGCATCCTGTATTGACCTAAGCCTTTAATTTAAAATCAATTAGATATCGGCCCTAGGAACTCGAGCTCAATAGGATAAGGATTTCTAAAAAGTTGGACTGGATTAGGGTTAGTCACTTTGACTGATGTCTAGGCAACTGGTTTGTGGATGCTAGGCCCAAAAAAAGATGGTTTATAATTGATTTTGTTAGCTTACCTGGCCAAGCACAATTGATGTCTAAGGCTAGCAATGGGGGGACTTTCACTAATTTTATACTTATCTGGCTAGTTGAGTGACTGATCTTACACTTGGAGAGCTTGAAGGTGACCTTGGTAGTTAGGAGATATCTCGATCTAGGATAATCCTTAGTTAGGATTATTAGTCTAACTTGATTGCTAACCAATATCAAACTTAATTAAACTCTAATTCCTCTCTCTCCCTTCTTAGCTCTAGAACTTCTTAGGACCTCTTTTTTAGAAATCTTTTTTCTTTCTTCTCTTTTTTCCCTCTAAAAATAAAATTAAATTAAAAATTAAATTAAATTAAATTAAAAATAATAATAAAATAAATAAAATAATATAAAATATAAAAATATAAAAAATATAAAAATAATAAAATTATAAAATTATAAAAAAATATAAAAAAATCTTAAAAAATTTTGAATCATACATTAAGATTGCACTAGTACATGCATGCTAGGAGATCACTTTTTCTGATCTAGTTGAACTTAATCATAAAAGTGAATGGCTGAACCATATTAAACCTAATAGTCAAATGGCTAAAAATTTTAGAAAATCATCTAGGCAGATGAAAGAATATTTTATTTCTTCTACTTATAATCCATCAACTTGTATCCAGTTAGCTAATATCCATACTACCCACTATGAGATCAAGTCGACTATAATCCAAATGCTCCTATCTTTCTATGGAAATACCAATGAAGATCCTTACAAGCATTTGGATGAGTTTTTAGAAATTTTCTCTATGGTAAAAATTCAAAATTTAACTGATAATGCCCTTAGATTAATTCTATTCCTTTTTTCATTAAAATACAAAGTCAGTACTAGCTTGGCATAATAGGGAGACCAATCAAAACTTGGCCAAATTGCAAAGTAAATTTCTTACAAAATTTTATCCCATAGATCAAACTAACATCATGAGACAAGCTATCATTAAATTTGCTTAGCTTCCAGGAGAACAAATTCACGAGTCATGGGAAAAGACTTAAGCAACTTTTTAGAAAATGCCAACATCATGATTTATCTAACTAGCAAATCATCCAATTTTTTTATGAGGGTTTAGGAGACCAATATAAATAGATGGTAGATGTATCTTGTGGAGGTGCATTCATGAATAAAAGTGAAGACAAAGCCTATGCCTTATTTAAAATCCTGAGTGAAAACTCAATCAACCATGCTTCATTATCTTTCTATCAAAAGTGGGCAGGAATCTATGAACATTTAGAATCTAGTTATGAGACTAACTTGAACCTGACAAATAAAGTAGACCTTCTTGCCAAGAAAATAGATCAACTTCCAATCCTAGGTCAACAATCTCCTGCATAGAACATGCCACCTTCTAATTATTAGGAGAATTATTCAATCAATGCTAGCCCAGCCCATCATATGAGTGAATGTCCCTTGGCTACATAGTTTCCACTCTTCATCCAAGAAAAAGTTAAAGTTACTTAAGGCTACTCCAAGCCGATTAATGATCCTTTTTCAAATACATATAATCTAGATTGGAGGAACCACTCTAATTTTTCTTGGATACCCCAACAGACTCAAGCTCAGACCAAAAATCAAAATTATGCCAATTATAAAGGTCAGCCTAGTCGGACTATCCAACCATCGCATTATAATCAACCCTCATACCCACCTCCTCAACGGACCAATCTAGTTGACGATAGATTTAATCAATTGCAATAATTAATTCTGACTCAGCAATAATCTATCACTAGGCTAGAAGCCCAAATACGATGATTAGCTGAGTCTAACATAAGGAGAGAACTAGGTTAATTGCTGAACCAACTGATTCTTATAAATAACCCACCTAATATCTATCAACCATCTGGATCAAATTATCAATCCAATATCCCACCTAAGAATCCTCAATTTGAGAATGCTAAAGTAATTTCTAAACTTGAAAGTTATAGGATTCTTATGGATCCATATCAAGGCTAGGTGAGAAAGGCTAGTACTGATGCTAGCCAAGATAAAAATATAGAAGAAGAGGTTAGCACTGAGACTAACCATATAGAAGAACCTAAGCCTAAAATCGGTACTGATACTAGTTCCAATATGAGTGAGATAGATAAAGAAAAGAAGAAAATAGATGATTTACCCAAGATCTATAAACCTAAAGTTCGATTTTCTTTAGCCCTAAAAGATAGTTTTTTCTACAAAAATCAAGGGACATGTAATGAAGAGTCAATGAAGTTACTTAAGCAAAATCATATTAATTTACTTTCAGAACTAAACCTGCCTTTAGTCATCGTTCCAGTACCCATTGCATCTAACTCAAGTCCTAACCCAAAACCTCAATTCATGAGCATTTTAGATGAACAAATAGGAGAAATTTTTGAGAAACAAGGGTCTAAGAATAGGGTCACAAACTATCTTCCCATAATTAATAATGAATATATCAATAAAGGGATAAAAAACTATCTTCCAGAGATTAGCAATCCAAAACCATTGAAATTTGTGAATTCAGTATTGGATATGGGATAGGTAAGCTGCCTTGTGTCTAGCTAAAAACGGTAAACCTAGTGCTTATTGGGAGGTAATCTAATATTTAATTTTCTTGTATCTAATTTATTTTTTTTTAGGATATATTGAATACGTTGGAGGGAGAGCCCAAATTTTAAAGGCACATGCTGGACCTAAAACACATTAAGTCAGGTGTATTCTTTTTTTTCTTTATTGCATCATTTATTTTTTCTTCTCCATTGAGGATAATGTCAATTAAGTTGGGAGGAAAGAATAATAAAAATTTTAAAATTTTTAAGTTCTTGAAGAAGTTAGTATTTAGCATTTAAATATTTAATTATGCTTAAGAATCAAGTTAAACTATGCATTTTTAAAAGAAAATTGATGTATAGACCAGAGAATTTATGAGATATTGAGAGATTAAGTATTAAGAAAATTTAATAAAAAGTTAAGTATAGAACATAAATAATTTTTCTTTAAGCATTTTTTATTTTTTCTACTAATATCAAAGAAAAATCTACTTTTTATGAGCTTATATAGGATAACTATATATTTTTTTATAAAAAAAATTATAAAATAAAATAGTTTTTAAGTACTTCTCACTGAGTAACTAGGTCTCTTTGCCTAAGCAAGCATTGAGTTTCGCATCAAAAGATGGAAAGAATGAAGAAGCTTGTTGTAAAGCTAGTCTTAACTCATAGCCTGTTTGATTCAAGCTAGTAAGTTCGAGGAATATTTTATACCTAGTGCCCTAAAGTCAACTGGTTTGGAAGTCATTGGCCCAAAACTCACTATATGGATCAAATAGAAAGCTTAAGGAGTTAAGGCACTAAATAGTGGTACAATGTTAAAATAATAATAATAATATATATTAATTTTTTATCAAGTAATCGGATCCCATTACCTAAGTAAGCAATGGTATTCATGTCAAAAAGTGGGTAATGTGAATAAAAAAATTTAACAAATGAATGGACGGAAGTAACAATATACTTGCCTATATGAAAGTTTAGAGAATTTAGAGATAAAGATAGAGATAATTTAGAAAAAGTTTAAAAAATTAAATATTCTTCACTTAATTTTTATATTGGTAAGTACTAATACTCCAATGATATAGCTCACTTATGCTCTACTGAATATCAATGGCCATTTCGAAAATTGCTCAGTGAAATTCAAAACTCTAAATAAAAAAATTTTAAAACTAATTTTTTTTTTTACTTGAGGATGAGCAAAGCTTAAGTTGGAAGGTGTGATAAATATCATAAAAATATCAATAAAAGTATTAATTTATTAATTAATTTATTTTTATTTTTAATAATTAAATATTTTTATTTATTTTTTAGAAAATATATTTTTAGTAGAAAGAGCTCATTTTTTTGGTCGCAACGAAATAAGTTTGGAGCAAATTGGAGTTTAAATGGATCGGATATAAATTTTTAAAGAAAAAAATAAAAAAATTGAATCAGCTCAACCAACTCGTCCAGTCAAGCCGGTGCGCCCAGTCAAGCCACCACATTCGACTTAGCCAGAATGTCTCAACTCAGCCAGTGCACTGTCCAAATTGGCTCAGCCATAGAAGCCGACTCGTCAGACGATCTAGGCGTGGACTGCCAGCTCAACACAAGACAGCAAATCACAGGCTACCACATGGTGGACCAAGATCCTTAAGAGGTTTACAAAAAATCTATCATGGCTCATGGGGAATTTTGGTCATTTTAAGTGGCAAAGTCAGGTCATGATTGGTTGTAGTCTTTGATACAAACGGTCCACGCGGTCCATGGGCATAGTGACAGCACCATTCGATGGTCAATCTCATTTTTGATTCAGATCCGATGGCTGAGGTCTATTCCCATTTTGATTTGGATTCCATCAGCTTCTAGACTTCGATCGAACTTCCACATGCATCCCAGACAATGATCCGATGGCCCTGGAAGCTTCCAACGATGATTAAAAAACCAGGCATCAATCTAATGGCCAAGATTCATCTAATTAAAGTGATCCAATGACCAAAAGTTAATCCAACTTTATCTTGGCTTTTAAAACTTGATTTTTGGTATTTTTTGGATTATTGGATCCCCATCTGATAGCCAAAACTCATGGAACTACACAGAATTTGATCCAAGGACTATTTTAATCCAATTTTCACCGGGATTTCTTCATATTTGATGATCAAAACACTCCCTTAGTCCTACATTGCCTAGAAGTAAATACTCCAGCCCTCCAATTGATAGATGTATGCCCTAGAAGCCAGATTGGCTAACACTTGTAATACATTTTTAGGGATAATTTTGTAACTTTAACTATAAATCAATAAAAAAATTATTTTTTATCATAGTGTGTATTTAAAGTATCTATGATATATTCTTTGAGTTAATGGTAATGATAATTTATATTTTCAAAAGTTGAAAATTTAAGACATGAATTTCATAATTAACTCATAAATTGCTCCTAACCGTAGGACCATCATGAGGATGGTGACCGATTCGAAAGGTTGGTGTACGATCGCTTCCTTAGAATAAGTGAGTCTTGAGTCTATGGTATGGAGACTGTTGCCCAAGGATGGCTTCTTAAGAGAGGGGGTGAATTGAATATTTTAAAATTTAGCTTAAGATATGAGTAATTTAAACTAATCAAGGGCTTAAATGAAATAAGCTATGTAATGTGCAGTGAATGAGAGTAATAAGATAGAAATAGATAATCACAAATATAATAATTTTATAGCAGTTCGGTGCCAAACTCAGCACCTACGTCCACTCCCTAAGTAAACTACTTAGGAATTCAACTATAATCACTTAGCTTGATTATAGTCTAATTATTTTATTTGGGCTCATAATTCAACCCAATTGATTTTGACCTTGGCTCACCAATCACAACCATACAATGATTATTTTTTTGGGCTAACAATCAATCCCGATTGATTTTGTTCTAGGCTCACCAATTTAGCCTTACAAAGTCTAACTCTAGGCTTGGACCAACCCAAGTTTCTTACCCTAAGAAACTTGAAATAAAAAGAAGAGTACAATAAAATTAAAACAAACTCAATGAAGCTTATGAGAAGAAAATCTGGGCAGATTTGCTTGATGGATTGATTTCTTCTCTTAAATGCTTGAGGAAAGTAGAAAGTAATCTTCAATAGCAATGCCCTGACTTCTCTCGAATTGAGGATATTGGAAGGACAAATGTTTGTCTAGATGTCACTCCTTCCTTTTCACAATATTGCTTACACACTAGAATGTACTGAAAAACTATTTAAAAGCTTTTTTTGCAAGATTAAAAGTTTATTCTCTTGTCCTAAATATTTTCTTAAATATCTCTGAGGTTTTCCACCATTTTGCTAGGAGGGCTTCTGAAAGTGATCTAGTCATTTGAAGACCGAAAATAGCCGTTAGAAGATGTATGGAGTGAAAAAGCTGCGAAACTAGAAACTAGCCATTACAAGCACTAGGCTGGCTAAGTTTTTAATTAGGTCAACTCAGTCTAAACTAGGTTGGCTCAATTTTCAACTGGGTTGGTTCAGTCTCAGAGATCCCAAAATTTCTATTTTTGTATTTTGCTGTCTTTTGAGACTGGGATGGCTACCTTTCTGACTGGGTCGGCCTAGTTGCTACTAGGTTGGCTCAGTTAAAAACTAGGTCGACTTAGTCTCTTGGGTCATGAAGAATCTTGTTTTCTATCTTTTCTATCTTCTGCTTCTACTGAGACTAGGTTGGCTCAGTCTCAAATTGGGTCACACTATTTGCATGCCAAGCATGCCAAAGAGTATTTGTGATTCTTTCTTCTCCAAATTTTTTTGTAGACTAGACTTATCCTTTTTGCCTTAATTTAATCTTCATTATAACCTCTTGAAAGATGTATCCACTTCAAAATATCTCCTTTAAAATCTTGAGTGATGAGTCCTTATTTGGATGAATCAGAATACTTGGTATTTGTGATCTCTTGAAATTAACAACTACACATCCTCACAATTAACATTAGTAATTTAATAATCTATACTAAAATACTTTTGTTATCATCAAAATCAATCTAGGGTCAATAATCTCCCCCTTTTTGATGATGATAAAATCTTTTGAGTATAACCTTTTCTTTATATTTCAAAATGATATTTTCATTCAATCTTATCAATTAACTCATACGTCATATTTATTTAGATTTTATAAATTTACATATGCTCCCCCTGAATAAGATAAGTATGTTCAATTTTAAGTTAAATTTTGTATTATTTCCCCTTACTATGTGCTGAGGTTTCAATTTAGCAATTCGAGTTATGATATCCTTTATAATTATAATTACAATTGAATCTCTATTGCTTGCACCTTCTTTATTTAGTTCTTACTTAAGTAATGCCCATTTTTTCCATTCTTTTCACTTAATTTGTATGTCAATTGTCAATTATCATTTTGTACTCATTTTTCTCCCCCATTTTGTCATTATCAAAAAATCAAACACACAATATAAGGAAAGAATTGATCAAACATGAATTTCATTTAACCATACAGTATAAAGAGATAAATTCCATTCATTCATTAGGAGAATTTGATACAATACAAACTAAAATCAAACTTCATTAACTAAAATCAAACTTCATTCATTCATAGATACAAAAAGATCCAAGTACAAAATGCTGAAGTTTGAACATTACATATCATGAAGACATGAACATTTGTAACCAAAAAATTCTAAGTATGACTAAATGGATCCTATAAGCAACCTAATCAACATTAGGCTCTAGAGGGTCGGATGAGGCTGGATCCATGGGTGCTGAAGTATGCTATTTGACGAACACCTTCCTCACAGCATTTTTCATCAATGAGGGAAGGCCACCGAAGAGAATATCATATACTCTAGTTGAGATGTGTTACACTATCTCCTCAATCTGATCCTCATCCAGTCTGATAGTGGACGAAGATGGAATAGGCACTGGACGTTGTGGCATGGGCTCTAGCTCATGTCTCTCTTCCCCTTATTTATCTAACTTTACCCAAATCCCATTAACCTTCTTAAACTTCATCTTATGCATCAATTTTAGATTATATGTATCATAGTGCTGAAGCTTGCTATTAGGTTTTACTTCCAAACTAACTCCAAAGTCTTGAAACACCAATGTCAAAAACATCCCGTAAGGTAGTGCAGGTTTTCTTCTTTAGGATGCTTCTTACATCATCCTCAAAATCAAAGCTGGAAGGTTAAACTTTTTTCTCATTATGATATGATACATCACAGCTATGTCATTTTTGTTGAGAAAATTATACCTTTCTACTTTGGGTACTAGAATCCTGGCCGAAATATGGTGAAGCAGTCTATTTTCCATGGACAGGTCTCTAGCATGGATTTCCTCAAAGTGCATGGCATCATCTCTACCAAATAACAGTCACAATCCACTCGCTTGATCATCTAGTCTCTCGACTCCTTCAGTAGATGCCCTAAGTAAGCTCCCTAATTTCTTCACAGTCAAATTGATCTTTACTTTCTTTACCTCTATTTCAAATAATTTAGGGTTGACCTTAGCATTTCCATAAAACTCCCATACTAAATTTGGATAGGTTGGGAGGTTGATTCCAGAACATAGGTATTCCCAACCTTGATACATCAGCCCCCTCCAAATGCAAATCCTTCCTTTTTCAAAAAAGTCAAAATCTACCTTTCTACCACTTGTAACAGCCCTAGAAGAGAGAAGGATGGGTGTGGAAGAGGGAGATGGAGGGGAAACCAAAGATGGAGGGTGAGGGGGTTGAGTGGATGGTCCTGGAGGAGGTGAGGATGGCTGAGATGACCTAGAGGAATGGTCTTCATAGAACTTTGTTCGCCATTCTCCGTCGCTAATCCCCCTTCTAGGTGGCGGAACTGGACATGCATGCTTGATTCTAGGGGTTATGGTTTGTTTCTTGCACGGCATGATTCCAAAACCCCACTCAAATTCAATGAAAAAAGATTTCTAGGGGAAGGTCTTTAGGGTTCTAGGGTTTTCTCTATAGATGGCTAAGAAATGAAACATAGAAGAGCCATCGGTCTGTCCATTTAAAAAATAGAGCCTCCGATAACTTAGCCGGCCTAGTTTTTTTTGTGAGGAAAAACTGAGTTGTCCCAGTACTAGGATGACTAAGTTTTTCTATAAGAAAATAATGGGATGGCTCAGTTTGGATAAATGGAAGAAAACTAACCATATCAAAATTAATCATTTCATCATATAAAAATCAATTATCACAAGATATTCATTTAGCAAATTGGATCAAATAAACCTAATTGCTTTCTAATTGTGCAAAATCTTTTTTCGTTCAAGGGTTTTAGTAAAGATATCAACAACTTGATTTTTAGTAGGCACATATTCAAGAAGTATATCATTATTTTGAATATGCTCTTTAATAAAATGATGTCTTTTATATATTTTGTTCTTGAATATAATATAGGATTTTTAGTTAAGTTTATGACACTGGTGTTGTCACATCAAATAGGAGTGTTATTATAAGTAATACCATAATCTTCTAGTTATTGTTTGATCCATAATAGTTGAGTACAATAACTCCCAGCAGCAATGCATTCGGCTTCCGCTGTGGACAAGGCTACCAAGTTTTATTTCTTGCTAAACCAAGAGATCAAATTCACTCCTAGAAATTGACATGTACTGCTTGTACTCTTTCTATCTAAGCAAGAACTAGCAAAATCTGAATCACTATAATCAATTAAATCTAATGAAGATTGTTTAGAGTACCATAAACCAACATCTTAAGTATTTATCAAATAGTTAAAGATTATTTTAATTGCTAATACATGTGATTTTTTAGAATCTGATTGATAATGCGCACACATGCATACACTAAATATTATGTCCGGTCTACTTGCAGTTAAATATAGTAAAGATCGAATCATACCTCGATATAGCTTAGGATCTACTACGTTTTCTTTTAGGTCTTGATCAAGCTTGCAACTTGAGCTCATGGGAGTGCTACTTCCTTTAACATTCTCCATCCCAAAATTTTTTAGCATTTCCTTGACGTATTTGTTTTGGTTGATGAAGATCCCCTCATTTGATTGCTTGATTTGAAGTCTGAGAAAGAAGTTGAGCTCTCCCATCATACTCATCTCGAACTCATCTTGCATGAGATTAGCAAACTCTCTACATAAAACCTCATTAGTAGCACCAAATACTATATCATCAACATATAATTGAATAATTAATAGATCACTTAATTTTTTTAATAAATAGTGTTTTATCTATATCACTCTTTTAAAATCATTGTTTAATAAGAACTTACTCAATCTATCATACCAAGCCCTAGATGCTTATTTTAATCCATATAGTGCTTTCTTAAGTTTATATACATGATTGGATAAGTCTTGACTCTCAAAGCTTGGAGGTTGTTCTACATAAACTTCTTCTTTAATTAAACTATTTAAAAATGCACTCTTTACATTTATTTGAAAAAGTTTAAAGTTCATGAAACATGCAAATGCTAAAAGCAATCTAATAGCTTCAAGTCTAGCTATGGATGCAAAAAGTTCATTAAAATTAATATCTTCTTCTTGATTATACCCTTGTGCAACCAATCTAGCCTTGTTTCTAATTACATTATCCTTTTCATCAAGTTTATTTCTAATGACCCATTTTATTTCAATTATAACTAAATTTTTAGATCTTTCAACTAATTTTCAAACTTTATTTCTTTCAAATTGGTTTAACTCTTCTTGCATTGCTAATATTTAATTTGGATCTTTTTCAGCTTCAATTATATTTTTAGATTCTAAACGAGAGATAAATGTAATATGATTCATAGCTTTCTTAAGAGATGATCTAGTTTTAACTCCATGAGATGGATCACCTATTATTAATTTCTTAGGATGATTATGATCCTCCATTCCTTTTGTAAGTTGGATGTATCTTGATCATCTTGAGATTGTGGCAACACTTCTTCAACTTCTTGCTCTTTGTCATCTTTTTCTTGAAAGGGAGAATCTTCAAGTGATATATCCTTTATTTTCTTTTCTAGAATTTTTGCATCCACATCAAGCTCTTCTTCTCTTATTTTAAGAGAGTTAGTTTCATCAAAAATAACATATACAGATTCTTCCACAATCAATGTTATTTTATTGAATACTTATATACTCTACTATGTGATGAATATCCTAGGAAAATTCTTTCATCTGATTTTGTATCAAACTTTCCTAGCTTATCTTCACCATTTATAAGAATAAAACATCTACATTCCAATATTTTAAAATATGAAATATTTGATTTTTTTTCTTTATAGAGTTTATATGAAGTTTTCTTTAAGATTGATCAAATTAGAGCTCTATTTAGCACATAGCATGCAGTGTTAATTGCTTCCATCCAAAAATATTTTGGAAGGTAGCTTTCACAAAGTATGGTTCGTGCCATTTCAATCAATGTCCTATTCTTTTTTTCTACCATAATATTTTATTGGGATGTCCTAGGTGCTAAAAAGTTATGATTGATTTCATTTTTAGAACAAAAAATTTAAAATTTTTGATTTTCAAATTTCGTGCCATGATCACTTCTTATATATAAAATATTATATATTTTTTTATTATTTTATTAAATAGATCAACAAACATATCAAAAGCACTATCTTTATGTGATAAAAATAAAATCCATGTACATCTTGAAAAATCATCTATTATAACAAAGCCATATCTTTTTCCTGTAAGACTTGTAGTTGAGATAGGTCCAAACAAATCCATATGAAGTAGTTCTAGATGCCTAGTAATTGAAACAATATTTTTGGATTTGAAAGAGAATTTTGTTTGTTTTCCAAGTTTGCATGCTTTGCAAATTTTGTCCTTTTCAAAATTTATTTTGGGTAACTTCTTTACTAAATCAAGTTTAATTAATCTTGCTAGTGAGTCCATATTTGCATGACCTAATCTATTATGCCAAATCCAACTTGATTCATTTAGTTTAGCATTCATAGCAACAAGATAATCAATATTCTCATTTTTAAGTTCATCAAGATCAATAATGTAAACATTTTCATATCTTTTTCCTATGAATTTGATGCTTTCATCTAAAGAACTAGTTACAATGCAATGAGATAATTTGAATGAAACATTAAAACTCTTATCATAAAGTTGGCTTATACTAAGTAAGTTATGCATTAGTCCTTTAATATACAAAATATTTTCTATGCTAGTAGAGGGTGTTATCAATATATTATCAAGACCAATGATTTTTCTTTACCATTATCTCCAAATATGACAACACCTCCATCTTCAGCTTCAAGAGAGATAAATTTTGATTTATCTCCCATCATCTGCCTCGAGCATCCGCTATCAGGGTACCATCTTCTTTTAGCTCTTACGAATGCCAAGCATACCTACATAAGCAATCAAGTGAACTTAGGTACCCAAGCTAACTTGGGTCCTTTTGGGTTAGCATAAATGGTTCTTTTAAAAACCCAAACTTGTTTTACTTTTGATTTGCTTGAATTAAAGATTTTGTATTCAATAAATTTATGTCCAATTTTATTATATTTGTAACATGTGATGCTTCTACCGTAATGTGAGATTTTACATATACATTCTTTAGTGATTTTTGCTTTCTTAATGGATCAACCCTTATACCGACTTTATCAATGACCATTTTTTGATTTTCAATTATAGATTGCAGATTTTTAGATCTTAGCATATATCTATCTACTATGGATCTTAATCTTACCACTTCATCTTGTAAGGATACAATCTTGTCATTTGATTCATTTAGATTGCTTTGTATTTCCTTCATATTTTCTTCTATTTGAGCTTTATCTACTTTTAAGGATTGATTCTCTTTCCTTGGTTCCTTGTTCTTGTGAGATAGCCTTTTAAAATTAGAAAGTAAATCATTAAAAGCTTCATATAATTTTTCAAATGTAAATTTAGAAATTGAATCATTGTTTACCTCATCTTCTAATGCCATAAGATAAAGATTGGCTTTTCTTCTCTTAGACATTCTTCTTCATTTGAAGATGAATCTTTGTCATTGCTCCATATTGCTTTTAATACTTTCTTCCTTGATTTCATTGAGCTCTTCTTTAACAATAGACAATCCATTCGAAAAGGTCCAGACTTTTTCCTTGCTGAAATTTCTTTTTCTTGGTTCAAACTTTTTCCTTTTTTCATGAATTTCTTGAACCTTCTAGTAATTAGTGCCATTTCTTCATCATCCTTGGAGTCTTCTTTGGAGTCACTTTTCTCTTCATATATGATAGTAGCTTTGAGTGCTATGCTCTTCTTTTTCTTCACTTCCTCTTCTTGTCTTTGATTCATGTTCAGCTCATGGGTCTTGAGTGACCCAATTAACTCCTCCAATGCAAGAGTGTTTAAGTCTTTCATCTCTTGAATGGCAGTCATCTTTGACTCCTAATTCTTTGGCAAAGACCTAAGAATTTTACGCACAACATCACTGTTAGTATAATTTCTTCTTTTTAAACCATTTAGAATATCAGTGAATCTAGTAAATATTTTAGTTATGATTTCATGTGGTTCAATTTTAAATAACTCATACTTATTTACCAACATATTTATCTTTGATTTCTTGACTTGATTAGTACCCTAATGGGTGACTTCAAGTCTATTCCAAATTTTTTTGGCAGATGAATATGTTGATATTCTATTGAACTCATTAGCATCCAAAGCATAATATAAAATATTTATTGCTTTGGTATTAAATTGAGCTTTCTTCTTTTTATGTTCATCCCCATTCTTTTCAGGTTTTGGGATGGACACTCCATCAACCATGATTGTAGGTGTGTGAGGTCCTAACATTATGACATTTCACATATCATAATCTTGTGCTTGGATGAATATTCTCATTCGTGCTTTCAATAGGTATAGTTAGTTCCATTGAATAGTAGGGGTCTATTGGTTGATTGCCCCTCAAACAATGGAGTTCTAATTGAGGTTGCCATTTAACCTTTTTAGTTCTTTGATAGTTTGATCAACAACTAATATTAGAGCACCTGCTCTGATACCACTTATTGCCCAAGGATGGCTTCCTAAGAAGGAGGGTGAATTAGGTATTTTAAAATTTAGCTTAAGATATGAGCAATTTAAACTAATCAAGGGCTTAAATTAAACAAGCTATGTAATGTGTAGTGAATGAAAGTAATAAGGTAGAAATACATAATCACAAACATAATAATTTTATAGTGGTTCAATGCCAAACTCAGCACCTATGTTTACTCTCTAAGTAAACCACTTAGAAATTCAACTATAATCACTTAGCTTGATTATAGTCCAATTATTTTACTTGGACTCACAATCCAACCGAGTTGATTTTGACCTTGGCTAACCAACCACAACCATACAATGATTATTTTTTCATGCTAACAATCTATTAGATGTGTGCCCTAGAAGCCAGATTGGCTATCACTTATAATATACTTCTAAGGATAATTTTATAATTTTGATTATAAATTAATAAATAGATTATTTTCTATCATAGTGTGTATTTAAAAGTGTCTGTGATACATCCTTTGAGTTAATGGTAATGATAATTCATATTTTCAAGAGTTAAAAATTTAAGACATGAATTTTCATAATTAACTCATAAACTGCTCCCGATCGTAGGATTATCATAAGGATAGTGATCGATCCGGAAGATTGGTATATGATCGCTTTCTTAGGATAGATGTGTCTTGAGTCTATAATGTGGAGACACCCGAGCGAGAGTATAAATACTCATTAGAGAATGAGGGCACTGAGCGTGACCATCTCAAGTAGTCATAAGGAAGTCTACCTTCTCGTCGATGACTGACTCGATACTGTGTGGTGTGTCTGGTTCTTTGACCTGAGGTGCATCGATAGTTCATCTTGAGGGTGTTATAGTTTGACTACACCATAACTCGATCTCCTAGCCATTCAAAATTCTAAGGTGTTTGTTGACTATAGCATGTTCATTATAGGAATTGGATTGCACAAATAGGGGATCAATCTACCTCGGTAGATGAGGAGTAGCCCTATGATAATCATGAGATTGAGTCCACAAGCCCATGGCCATGGCAGAGTGAAGATGATAGAAAGAGTTTCTATTAGGATTTTACATTGGACTCGAATCGAATGATTAATTCATATGATGGACATTGGGTTTGATGAGTTCATCTTAATGTTGGGAATATGTGCTCTTTCCACACGGATCGATGAGGCCACCGATGATTAGCCAAGTAATAAAAAAGTACTTCTTAGAGATCTCTATGGAAGCATGATCAAATAAATCAAGAAATAGAGAAGAAGAGATTTCTGGAAGAAAAGAGCTTTTATTCAGTATATTTCAGCACTCTTACAATCTTGACCTATTTTTAGTATATATGCTTTACAAAGGATCAAGCCCAAGCTCATAGAAAAACTCTCCAAACTCAAACAATCCACCTACATAAAATAATGATCCATGAAAATTGAGCCGACCTAGTTTCAGACTGAGCCGGCTAACCTGCGATTGGGTTGGCTCAGTCCCAGACTGAGCCAACCTAGTTGTGTACTGTGCTAATAGCCCAAAAATGCTGCTTTCTTTCTAGATTTTTCTCTGAGACTTAGCCAACCCAGTCCTGGATTGAGCCGACCCAGTTTCCAGTTAAGCTGGCTCAGTCTCAGAGTAAGCCGACCCAATTTCTGAACTTTACTATTGAGACTGATTCTTCTTCTGGCTCGCTTCCATCTTTCCATGACCTGTCTTCTCATATTTTTAAGACTTGGGAGTGCCTCTTCTGAGCTCACATTCTTCACCTTGGTGCTTCCAAGTCCTTGTGAACTCATCTCTTCTCAACAAATCTATCCGCGCCACACATCTCTGAAGGCTATCTCTGAAGAGTACCTTCGTGAGTGCATCGAATTGATTCTCCTTAGTATGGATCTTCATTAGTTCCACTTCACTTTTCTCCACCAACTCTCTGATCCTGTGGTACCTCACGTCTATATGCTTTGTACACGCATGATAGACTGGATTTTGTGCCAACAATAGAGCACTCTGACTATCACTGAATAGTGTAACCTTACTCTACTCCACCCCCAACTCATCAATCAGCCTCCTAAGCCAAAGGGCTTTCTTTGTAGCCTCCGTTATCCTAATGGCTCAGCCTCTATGGTAGACAAGACCATGATTGGCTAAAGGATTGATCTCCAAGACACTGATCCACCATATACATAGAAGAGGTATCCAGTAGTAGACCTCCTTATATCAAGATCACCAGCATAATTTGTATCAACAAACCCTTCCAGAGGATCTGAACCTTCACACATCTTCACAGATTGTTCTCCAAATCCTTCCGACTGTCCACCAAATATCAAACCATAATCTCTCATTCCATGCAGATATCTCAATATCCATTTCAATGCTTTCCAATATTCCTTCCCAGGGTTAGCCATGTATCTACTAACCGTGCTCACAGCATGTGCTATTTTGGTCTACAGCGTACCATAGTGTACTGTTAGATATATGTGCCCTAGAAGCCAGAATTGGCTGACACTTGTAATACACTTCTAGGGGCAAAATTGTAATTTTGACTATAATTAATAAATGGGTTATTTTCTATCACACATGTGTATTTAGTGTCTGTGATACATCCTTTGAGTTAATGGTAATGATAATTCATATTTTCAAGAGTTGAAAATTTAAGACATGAATAATCATTATTAACTCATAAATAGCTCCCGACCATAGGATCATCACGAGGATGGTGATTGATCCGGAAGGTTGGTGTACGATCGCTTCTCTTTAGTAGATGAGTCTTGAGTCTACGGTGTGGAGACACCGGAGCGAGAGTACAGGTACTCGTTAGAGAACGAGGGCACTGAGCGTGACCACCTCGAGTAGTCATTAGGGAGTCTACCTTCTCGTCAATGACTGACTCGATGCTGCAGTAGTGTGTCTGGTTCTTTGACCTGAGATGCATCGGCAGTTCACCTTGAGGGTGTTATAGTTTGACTACACCATTACTCGGTCTCCTAGCCATATGGAACCCTGAGGTGTATGTTGGCTATAGGCATGTTCATTGTAGGAACTGGATTGCATCAAGATGGGATCTATCTACCTCGGTGGTAGAGGAGTAGCCCTATGATGATCATGAGAATCAAGTCCTGAAGCCCATGGCCATGGCAGAGTGAAATAATAGAAAGAGTTTCTATTTAGATTTTCACATTGGACTCGAATCGAATGATTACATCATATGACAGAGACTAGGGTTTGACGAGTTCACCTTAACCCTAATCTGATCGGGGCTCAAGATAGAAGAACTGAATCACACAGGTAGCTGCACCAAGAGGTTCGCATTCAGCTCTGATGGGTTGCCACCATATACTGCTAGGTGTCACTGGTGGATTTTGGGAGCAATTAGAATGATTTAGATGATCGATCATTCTAGCTGTTCGAATCAGAAGAGTTCTGATCCATCGAAAGGAGTTTCGATGATGTCGATGATAGAGATCATGACATATCCCATTACCATACAGAACTGAACCTAACTGGGTCACACAAACAAGGGTTTGAATCTGGTGATCATCAATTGAACTAATATAGTTCAATTGATCTGAATGAGATTCAATTAGGTTCAAGGAAATCGTGCTAGCACTCGATTGAACCTAACGTTCTTCTTTTTGCTATCATAAATAAGTCGTCCTGTCTGAGCCAAAGGAGTTTGTGCTCAAACAGAAGTCTTCTTATGGTCTGACAAGTTTGGTTTCATCAAAAACGAAGGAACCATGTGTTTTCAAAAGCGTCGTGGAGCTCTGTGGTCTTCCTCGCATTGTACGTGGATGACATCCTCCTTATTCTGGGAAATGATATTCCCTGCATACATCAGTCGAAGATATGTGTTGTCTAAGAATTCTCCATGAAAGACTAGGTTGAAGCATCGCTTTATTCTAGGAATTAAGGTCTATAGGGATAGACCGAATAGGATGCTAGGACTTTCACACAAATGTACATACGAGGAAGTACTAAAGAGTTGTTTGTATGGAAAACTCTAAGAGGGGGATTAATTCCCTTCAGAATGGTATTCTATCTTTCCAAGAAGATTGCCCCAGCACCACTCGAGGAAAATAACGCATGAGCAGAGATCACCTTATGCTTCTGCAATAGGGAGCTCATGTATGCCATGCTATGTACACGGACCTGATTATAGCCATGCCTGTGAGTGTCACAAAGCAGATATCAGTCAAATCCAGGTGAATGAACACTGGACTTCTGTGAAGTGTATCCTAGTACTTGGAAGAACTAAGATAGTGATGTTGGTCTTTGGTTAATGGAGAACTCCTGGTCAGGGATACACAGACTCGGACCTTCTGTCGATATAGATGATCGTAAGTCGACATCTGGAAGTCCTGTTTGTGTGCAATGTGGGCTGTCACTGGAACGAGTTCCAAGCAAAACGTGATAGCAGATTCCACCATTGGAAGCAGAATATATAGCTGCATCAAAGAGGCTGCAAAGAAGCTTCTGGCACAGAATTTGCGTGGCAGAAATTGGAGAAGCCATCAGATGCCATTCCTCTTTAACTGCTCGAAACAAATGGCCGCCATAAGCCTTGCTATAGGAGCCGAGGTTCTCACCATAAGTCCAAGCACATGAGCCGGGCGTATCATCTCATCCGCGTTAACCTTGGAAAGGTTAACGTTGAGGTCAGAGAGTCACCGTCCGCAGATAATGTGCAGACCCACTTACCAAAGCCGTTGGGCCAGCAGAAGATCGACCCACCTTGAGAAGATGGGACTTAGACTTGTAGCCAATTGGCTTAGGACAAGCGGAATTGGCAGTCAGTCCAAGATCACTGTCTGACAATGATCAAGGACATGGAAGAGCTTGAGAAGCTCGGTGTGAAGTTGGACTTGGACTTGCAGAATGATATTATTCTGCAATCCTTGACTGATGCATATGGGCAATTCATCATGAATTACCACATGCATAAACTTCAAAATTCCTTGGCTGAGTTGATGAATATGCTGGTTACCGCTGAGCTTTCTATGAAAGGTTCTAAAGGCTCAGTTCTTGCTATGGAACGGACTTCTTCCAAAAGAAAGTCTTATGGAAAGAAAAGGAAGTCTGTGAAAAAGCAAAAGGTAGAAGGATCAAAGAAGAAGAAGGCAGAACCGAAGAAGAAGGTCGTTGGCAAAGGAAAGTGTTTCCATTGCAACAGCGACGGCCATTGGAAGCGGAACTGCCCTACTTACCTGGCCACCCTAAAGAACAAGAAGGAAGGTCCTTCTGGAGGTATGCTCGTTATTGAGTCTAACCTTACGGTTTCTTCTGCATCCAGTTGGGTGCTTGACTCTGGTTCTAGTGCTCATCTGTGCACTTCTATGCGGGATCTTGAGGATAGCAGGAGGCTGAGGGATGGAGAAATGATCCTACGCGTCGGTAATGGAGCAAGAGTTGCTGCAGTAGCCGTGGGAACATACCCTCTTCGATTACCATCTGGTTTAGACTTAGTTTTGAAAGACTGTTATTTTGTGCCTGCAGCCAGCAGGAATTTGATTTCTGTTTCATGCTTAGCACAAGAAGGTTATGTGATCACCTTCTTTAAGGACCATTGTAACATTCTTTTTGAAAGAAATAAAATTGCAAATGGTTTCCTTATTAATGGTCTTTATCAGCTACATATTGATGTACCTGTTTTAACTATCGAGCAAAACGTGAATGCCAAACGACCTAGGGATAGTCCAAACGACAGATATCTATGGCACCTGAGATTAGGTCATATAGCAGAAGATAGGATCAACAAATTGGAGAAAAAATGGGCTATTGAGTCCATTGACTTCCGAGTCATATCCAACTTGTGAATCTTGTCTTCAAGGCAAAATGACTAAACTCCCTTTTGTTGGACATGGGGAGAGGGCCACAGATCTCCTTGCCCTAGTACATACTGATGTGTGCGGCCCATTCGATGTGCCGGCTAGAGGCAATTTTGTCTACTTCATTACCTTTACCGATGATCTGTCTAGGTATGGATATGTGTATCTTATGAGACACAAGTCTGAAGCTTTTGAAAAGTTCAAAGAATTCAGACATGAAGTAGAAAAACAAACTGGAAAACCCATTAAGGTTCTTCGATCAGATCGAGGAGGTGAATATCTTAGCCGGGAATTCCTAGACTATCTTAAGGAAAATGGCATAGTCTCTCAATGGACTCCACCAGGAACACCTCAACTCAACGGGGTTTCAGAACGGAGAAATCGGACTCCTATTGGATATGGTTCGATCCATGATGAGCTTCACAGACCTCCCAGATTTTCTTTGGGGACATTCATTATTAACTTCAATTTATCTACTGAATAGGGTTCCCTCTAAAACCGTTCCTACCACACCGTATGAGATATGGCATGGTAAGAAACCAAGTCTGAGTCATCTCAGAATTTGGGGTTGTCCGGCTCATGTCAAAAGACAACAAGCGGACAAGTTAGAGTTTAGGTCCTTTAGAGCTCGATTCATAGGATATCCTAAAGAGTCATTAGGATACTATTTCTACATTCCAGAAGACCACAATGTGATTGTGAGTCGACATGCCATCTTTCTTGAAAAATAGTTTATTCAAGATAGTGGCATTGGAAAGCAGATTAAGCTTGATGAGAAAGTCTCACAAGCAGAAAGAGCTAAGGACCAAGTGGAACCAAATCAGGTTGAGCCAATAAGAACACTACCTCCTCCACCTCGTAGATCGGAAAGAGTTTCCCGTCCCCCTGAAAGATACTTAGGTATTATTTCAGAGGATGTAGAGGAAATGTTCCTCATAGGTAATGGTGCTCATGGTGATGATCCCAAAACCTACAACGAGGCGATATCAGATATCGACTCCGAGAAATGGCTTGAGGCAATGAAGTCAGAAATTGACTCGATGCACTCAAACCAAGTCTGGACCTTGGTAGATCCACCAGAAGGTATAGTACCTATTGGGTGTAAATGGATCTTCAAGAGAAAGATTGGTGCAGATGGGAATGTGGAGACATTCAAGGCTAGACTAGTGGCAAAAGGTTATAGTCAACGTGAAGGCATTGACTATCAGGATACCTTTTCCCCAGTGGCTATGCTAAAATCCATCCGCACATTGCTTGCTGTTGCAGCCTATTTCGATTATGAAATATGGCAAATGGACGTGAAAATGGCATTCCTAAATGGATATCTTGAGGAAGATATCTATATGGAACAGCCGCTAGGTTTCACATCCAGTGATACTGATCACAAGGTTTGCAAGCTGCAAAGGTCCATATATGGACTTAAGCAAGCATCTCGGAGCTGGAACACTCATTTTAATGATGTGATCAAAATAGTTTGGTTTCATCAAAAACGAAGAGGAACCATGTGTCTTCAAAAAGGTCAGTGGGAGCGCTGTTGTCTTCCTCGTATTGTACGTGGATGACATCCTCCTTATTGGGAATGATATTCCCATGTTGACCATCAGTCAAAATATGGTTGTCTAAGGAATTCTCCATGAAAGACCTAGGTGAAGCATCCTTTATTCTAGGAATTAAGGTCTATAGGGATAGACCGAATAGGATGCTAGGACTTTCACAGAAGATGTACATAGAGGAAGTACTAAAGAGGTTTAGTATGGAAAACTCTAAGAGGGGATTAATACCCTTCAGACATGGTATTCATCTTTCCAAGAAGATGTGCCCTAGCACACCTGAGGAAATAGAACGCATGAGCAAGATCCCTTATGCTTCAGCAATAGGGAGCCTCATGTATGCCATGCTTATGTACACGACCTGATATAGCCCATGCTGTGAGTGTCACAAGCAGATATCAGTCAAATCCAGGTGAAGAACACTGGACTTCTGTGAAATGTATCCTTAAGTACTTGAGAAGAACTAAGGATATGATTGTTGGTCTTTGGTAATGGAGAACTCCTGGTCCAGGGATACACAGACTCGGACTTCATGTCCGATATAGATGATCGAAAGTCGACATCTGGAAGTCTGTTTGTGTGCAATGGTGGAGCTGTCAGCTGGAAGAGTTCCAAGCAAACTGTGATAGCAGATTCCACCATGGAAGCAGAATATATAGCTGCATCAGAGGCTGCAAAGGAAGCATTCTGGTACAAGAAGTTTGCTGCAGAAATTGGAGTAATGCCATCAGATGCCATTCCTCTTTACTGCGACAACAATGGCGCCATAGCCCTTGCTAAGGAGCCGAGGTCTCACCAGAAGTCCAAGCACATTGAGCGGCGATATCATCTCATCCGCGATTACCTTGAGAAAGGTTACGTTGAGGTCAAGAGAGTCGACTCCGCAGATAATGTGGCAGACCCACTTACAAAGCCGTTGGGCCAGCAGAAGATCGAAGCCCACCTTGAGAAGATGGGACTTAGACTTGTAGCCAATTGGCTTTAGGACAAGTGGGAGATTGTTAGATATATGTGCCCTAGAAGCCAGAATTGGCTGACACTTGTAATACACTTCTAGGGGCAAAATTGTAATTTTGACTATAATTAATAAATGGGTTATTTTCTATCACACATGTGTATTTAGTGTCTGTGATACATCCTTTGAGTTAATGGTAATGATAATTCATATTTTCAAGAGTTGAAAATTTAAGACATGAATAATCATTATTAACTCATAAATAGCTCCCGACCATAGGATCATCACGAGGATGGTGATTGATCCGGAAGGTTGGTGTACGAATCGCTTCTCTTTAGTAGATGAGTCTTGAGTCTACGGTGTGGAGACACCGGAGCGAGAGTACAGGTACTCGTTAGAGAACGAGGGCACTGAGCGTGACCACCTCGAGTAGTCATTAGGGAAGTCTACCTTCTCGTCAATGACTGACTCGATGCTGCAGTAGTGTGTCTGGTTCTTTGACCTGAGATGCATCGACAGTTCACCTTGAGGGTGTTATAGTTTGACTACACCATTACTCGGTCTCCTAGCCATATGGAACCCTGAGGTGTATGTTGGCTATAGCATGTTCATTGTAGGAACTGGATTGCATCAAGATGGGATCTATCTACCTCGGTGGTAGAGGAGTAGCCCTATGATGATCATGAGAATCAAGTCCTGAAGCCCATGGCCATGGCAGAGTGAAATAATAGAAAGAGTTTCTATTTAGATTTTCACATTGGACTCGAATCGAATGATTACATCATATGACAGAGACTAGGGTTTGACGAGTTCACCTTAACCCTAATCTGATCGGGGCTCAAGATAGAAGAACTGAATCACACAGGTAGCTGCACCAAGAGGTTCGCATTCAGCTCTGATGGGTTGCCACCATATACTGCTAGGTGTCACTGGTGGATTTTGGGAGCAATTAGAATGATTTAGATGATCGATCATTCTAGCTGTTCGAATCAGAAGAGTTCTGATCCATCGAAAGGAGTTTCGATGATGTCGATGATAGAGATCATGACATATCCCATTACCATACAGAACTGAACCTAACTGGGTCACACAAACAAGGGTTTGAATCTGGTGATCATCAATTGAACTAATATAGTTCAATTGATCTGAATGAGATTCAATTAGGTTCAAGGAAATCGTGCTAGCACTCGATTGAACCTAACGTTCTTCTTTTGCTATCATAAATAAGTCGTCCTGTCTGAGCCAAAGGAGTTTGTGCTCAAACAGAAGTCTTCTTATGGTCTGACTGGAGGTTGTCCAAGTCAGAATAGGTTGTCTTATTTGTAAGACATTACCTGCCAATTTTTGGTCACCTGCCATTTCTTGTTCTTTGACTTTGGTCAAAAGTCTACCTTTGACTGGTCAAACGTTGACCAATGACCCTTTGACTTTTGACCACATGTCATGCACCTATTGGAGAGCTGGTGGGGGCTTGTCCCCCTGCCAGAACCTGGCAAGGAGAAGGGCGCACGCCAAGGGTGGCGTGAGCCCAAGTAGGAGGCGCCTAGGAGTCCTTGTTGGACAAGGACTCCATCTCCCTTTAGGATTCCAATGAGAGTTCTTCTAAGAATCCAGTTTGACTGGTCCAAGGCACTCTCCAAGTAGGAATCCAGGGGACTCTAATCCCACCAATCAGATTTAGATCTGATTTCACAAAGGGTTGTGATTGGTTGGGAGGAAGATGACTTGGATCACGCTTAGTCTATATAAGAGACCCAGCGCCCAAGTGAAATAATAATCAAGAAACAATCAAGAAGCAATCTTCCCACGCCCCAAGGCTGCCTCTCTCCCCTTTCTCCACGCCATACTCTCTTCTCCCCTTGCTCTCCACGTCCAAAAGTGTTTTGGATTTGGATTGGTGCGATTTAGATCAAGAAAAGGAGATCAAAAGCAAGAAGGCTGCGCTGCTGCGAAGAACGACTGCAGATCTTCAAAAGGAGTTTTGAAGATCCTCCAGATCAGATCCAGATCTGATTTTTGGAGGCGTGATAGAGAAGAAGAGGATCTCCAGATCCAGCCCGAGTGGATACCGGTAGAGGCCAGGCGCTTGCGTGGCTTGATCCAGAACCTTCCGCTGCAAACAGGATCATCAACAGGGTAATAGGATTACCCTATTCAGGTAAATTGAATGTGATTTAATTTATCCTTTTCATTTAATTTTTATTAAATAAATAAGAATCAGATCTGAAGCATCCCTGATCTGATACAGATCTAAGAGAAAAAATTTTGAAATATATCTCTTGATCTGATCAGATCTGAACGAACCTGGTCAGGGAAATCAGGATTCCCTTCATGTACATCACACTACCTACAGCATTTGCATAAAAGACTCATTCCATGTACTCTCTCTCCTCTTCTAACTAGGGGAACTATAACTTGGAGAGAGACATATGGCTCGGCAATGCCGTCTCTGCTGGTTTGGCCTTCTCCATCCCAAACCTCTCTAGAACCTTCTGGATATATTTTTCTTATGACAAATGGAGCAGTCCTTTACATCGATCTCTGCAAATCTCAATTCCAAGGATTTTCTCTACTGGACCCAAATTTTTCATCTCAAATTTAGATGATAATGTTCTTTTCAATCTTTTCATAGCATCCATGCTTCTACTGGCTGTGAGTATATCATCTACATATAATAATAGGTATAGGGCATCCTCCTCATCTACATCCTTAACTTAGATACAACATTCATGTTCACATCTGCTGGAACCCAGGCTCAAGACAAAGCTATCAAACCTTCGATACCATTGATGAGGGGATTATTTCAAGCTATATAAAGACTTTCTGAGTAAACACATCTTTTCTTCCTATCCCATCTTCATGAAATCATCTGGCTGCTTCATGTAGATTCTTTCCTCCAAAGTTCGATGAAGGAAGGCCATTTTCATGTCCATCTATTTCAATTTCATGTTATGCTGTGCCACCAGTGACAGCAAAACTCGAATAGATGTATGACGCACCATAGGAAAGAAAATTTTTGTGTAGTCAATCCCTTCCCTTTATGATTATCCCTTTGCTACCAGCCTTGCTTTGAATCTAACTCTATCTTGTTCTGAAGTGCTTCTTTCTTTGTGAACATCCATTTTGAGCTTATAGGTCGAGCACCCTCTGGAAGATCTACCAGCTGCCATGTTTGATTCTTCTCAAGTGATTCCATCTCCTCCATCATGGCCTGCATCTATGAATCATGATCCTCACTCTCCATGACCTCTACATAATTCTCTGGATCTCCATTAGCAGTGATGAGTGCATAGGAGATAACCTTATCAATGTCATATCTGATCGATCTTCTAATAGTATGCTGGAGCTTGTACAAAGCCAGTCCCACTGGCACATCTCTGCCTGATGTCTGTAGCTGCTCCTGCACATTTGTCTGAACTATCGGCCCTCCATACCAATTTTCAATCTGAGACAATACTTTTCTATCCAGCTCCACCTTAATAAGAACACTCCTATAGGTGGATGTAACCTGCATGCCATCATTCTCTGACTGGCCATCGCTGTTCACCTTTGTTTCTCTAGTTTCATCTATCCCGGACCTCCTCAAGATGCTCTTCACATCAAAGATAACATCCCTACTGATCATTGACTTCTATGCCTGAGAGTCCCACAGTAGGTACCCCTTGACTCCTTGTGGATACCCTATGAATGTCATCTTTTGAGATTTTGAGTCCAATTTGCTCCTCTCGATTGCCTCCATATGTGCATAGACTGTGCAACCAAAGACTTTTAGGTAGCCATGCTTCACCTGCTTTTCACACTAGACCTCTTCTGAAATGCCTCCATTCAGCTTATAATGAGGGGACCTGTTCATAAGAAAATAAGAAAAAGTTAGAGCATCACCCCAAAAGGACTTTGGGAGTGATGTTTGCAGCCTCAAACTCCATGTCTTCTCGGTTTGTGTCCGGTTCATCCTCTCCACGACACCATTCTGCTGGAAAGTCATCCTCACTGTGTAATGGCGTTTGATGCCATTTTCCATACAGTACCTCATGAACTCCAGGCTAGTATACTCTCCTCCATTGTCCGACCTCAGACACTTTACTTGTCTTCCTAACTCCTCTACTTCAGCTCTTCGGGCTCTAAACCGGATAAACACCTTTGATTTTTTTTGGATTAGATAAACCCACACCTTTCTTGATAAATCATCAATGAAAGTAACAAAGTATTTTGCCCCACCTCTAGCTGATATAGGAGCTGGTCCCCACACATCTGAGTGCACTAAATCCTGCACTCCCTTGCTGCGCTTGGTACTTCTGGCAAACTTCATACTATGCTGTTTGCCAAAGATACATGGCTCATAAAGATCTATGCCCTCCTTCAGGACTAGGATCATACCTCTTCTGCTTAATTCTGTGAGCCCACGGTCACTCATATGACCCACTGATAGTGCCATAATCGATATAAAATCTACTCCTCCTATGTCGCTGCTAGCTCCTCTGCACTATCATTTACCACTGAGTCTTCCATTCTGTAAAGATTGTTGCTTAGTCTCCTACCTCTCATCACCACCAAAGCTCCTTTGAAAATTTTCAGACATCCACTCCCAGCCTGGCTACTAAAAGCATAACCCTGCTCCTCCAAGTAGCCCAAAGAAATCAAATTCTTTTTCAAGTTTGGTACATGCCTGACATTTGATAATGTATAAATTATCCCATCGTACATCCTCACTCTGATAGAGCCAATTCTAGATACTTTGCATGGGTGATCATCTCTAAGGCTGACACTTCCATCATCGCCTTCTGGTAGGTAGCAAACCACTTCCGATGAGAAGTATAGTGGTGCAAGCATGCTGAATCTAATATCCACATAGTATCGCATTCTATGGATCCATCTAATACAACTAGCATTCTATGGATCCACATAGTATCATCTTTCGTGCTGGCCTTTTCTTTTTCTGATCTCAAAAGGGGACAATCTCTCCTCAGGTCTCCAGGCTCTTGACATTTATTACATTTCAATGTCATCTTCCTCTAGTCGTGAGACTTTGACCTGCCCTTGGATTTCCCTCTTATCTTCTTCTTTGATCTTCCCTGTCTTTTGTTCACAGCCAAGATCTCAGACTTAGGGTCTCCCTTGCAGATCTTCTCTCTTTGCTCATTTGATCTGAGTGCACCAACAACCTCTTCATAGTTTAGGGTCTTCTTTTCATAAACTAAAGTTGTTATGAGACCATCATACGAACTTGGGAGAGAACATAATAGCAGCACTGCCCAATCATCCTCGTCGATCTTCACATCTAAACTCATCACCTCAGAATACATCTGATTGAACCTTTGGATATGTGCAATAAGATCTTCGCCTTCGGGCATCCTCAGACTATACAATTATTTCTTCAACCACAGCTTGTTCGTCATGTTCTTTCCCATGTATGTATTCTTCAGTCTCTTCTAGAGCCCCTTTGCCATAGTCTTTGTGCCAATCTCGAGCAAAACTTGATCGGCCAAGCACATCTAGATTGTGCTAAAAGCAATTTTCTCCAACTCTTCCCAATCCTCAGCATTGATCTTTTTCGATCTTTTTCTTGTCAAGATCTTGTAGATCCTTTGTTGAACCAACAAGTCCTTTACTCTTTGCTACCATAGGGTAAAGTTTTTTTTACGGTCGAACTTCTCAAAATCTGGTTTGAATCTACTTGATCCCATGACTCACATGTCAAGAACATATTTCTAACACTGTTCACGATCACACACCAATAAAACTACCCTTCACAAAAGATCTAACTAGCCCTAGATCCTCTTTCCAAACTTCTGTATCACCGTTCCTCCGTGTTAACAATCTCCACCTCAATCTAAAGACAACCATGAAGCAAACTAGAAGCTTTTAGGATAAAACCTGGTGCAATAGATCCTAGATGTAGTAAATTCTAGGTGTCTTCCTTCTTTCCATGCAACATTACTCTGATACCAAATGTTGGGAATATGCACTCTTCCCACATGGATCGGCGTGGCTACTGGTGATTAGCCAAGCAACAAGTACTTCTTAGAGATCTCTACAGAAGCACGATCAAATAAATCAAGAAATAAAGAAGAAGAGAAGAAGAGATTTTTGGAAGAAAAGAGCTTTTATTCAGTATATTTTTGCACTCTTACAACCTTGACCCGTTTTCAGTATATATACTTTACAAAGGGTCAAGCCCAAGCTCACAGAAAAATTTTTCAAATCCAAATAATCCACGTATACAAAATAATAATCCACAAAAACTGAGTTGGCTAACCTATGATTGGGTTGGCTCAGTCTCAAATTAAGCCAACCTAGTGGTGTACCATTCCAATAGTTCGAAAATTTTACTTTCTATCTAAATTTTCCTCTGAGACCTAGCCGACCCAGTCCTGGATTAAGCCAATCCAGTTCCTAACTGAGTTGGCTCAGTCTCAGAGTGAGCCAACCCAGTTTTTGAACTTTACTATTGAGACTAATTCTTCTTTTGGCTCACTCCCATCTTCTTATGATCTATCTTCTCATATTTCTAGGACTTAAGAGTGCCACTTCTGAGCTCACACTTAACCCTAATCCTGTCGGAGCTCAAGATAGAAGAATCCAATCACACAGGTAACTATATTGAGAGGTTCACTTTCATTTTTGATGGGTTGTCACCATATACTGCTAGATGCCACTGATGGATTTTGAGTGCAATTAGGATAATTTTGATGATCAATCATTCTAATTGTATGAATCAGAAAAGTTCTGATCCAGTGAAAGATGTTTCGATGATATCGATGATGGAGATCGCGACATATCTCATTACCATATAGAATTGAACCTAACTAGGTCACACAAATAAGAGTTTAGGTCTGGATATCATCAATTAAGCTAAGCTAGTTTGATTGATTTGGATTAGATCCAATCAGGTTCAAGGTAATCATGCTAGCACATGATCGAGCCTGACTTTCTCTTTCTAAAATCTTTCTGATTCATTGCAAGTAAGTCAAATTTGATTTAATTCATTCTTATATTTTGAATGAGTTTATTTTTATCTGACTAAAATAAGTTTAGATTAGATTAATTACAAAAATTAAATCCATTCATAGTCAAATTGGACTAGGGTCAAAAGTTGACTTATTTAAGAGAATTGATGGTCATCTGATTAGATGCTTCTAAAAAATATTTTAAAAATCATTTTGATCTAATTTTGAGATATGTGATAGAACATGAGCTATGCATTGGGTGTACCAAATTTTGTGATTTTTGAAGGTGTCTAGACTAAGTTATGATAGAGTTTGATTTGGATCAAACTCTTGAGGGAAGAGTCCTAGGTGCAGTGGACTCTTTCTTATCTACTCATGCTGATACCTTTTTGAATCATTTTTGATGAAAAAAATAGATGAAATCTTGTGGTTTTTTATGGAGAATAATTCATAGAGCCCTAATGATAAAATAAATAAGTTATTTTGATCAAAAGGGACTCTAAGTAGGCATTGGACATAAAAGCCTTCCTCACTTCAAAGTGCATTCAATGCAAGAAATAATTTTCTATGCCCAAAGTCTGCCATCCTTGATATTCCACACCACCTTAATCCTCTCTCCTCTTCTCTTCTACAAGCCTAATAAGTTAGGCACAAATCTGAGAAGAAGGTCCAAGATTTTTGGCATAATATTCAGGATTTACGCGATGCTGTTCATGTGACGGATGGGTTGCCTTCAGAAATAGTTTCGAAGGTCCTTTAGATCAGATCTAGATCTAATTTTTGGAGAAAAGATTCATGAGGAGAAGACATTCAGATACTGCTTAAGTGGATATTGGTAGAGGCTAGGTGCATATGTGGCTCCTTCTAGAACCTTAGGAATCAACAAGATCATTGTAGGGTAATTAGATTACCCAATCAGGTACTTTAAATTAAATCTAATTTAATTTTAATTTTTTAATTTTTAATATTAGATCACCATGATTAGATCTAAAAACTTTTAAATTTGATTAGATTATTTAAAAATTTTTAAAAAAATTTCACTCACATCTGATCAGATCTCCACGATCTTGCGGTGCAAAATAGTATTTTCCTTCAACTGGTATCAGAGTTGCATTAGCGGTTCTTCAGATCTACCTTAGATATGATTTTAGTTTTATTTATAATTTGATATTAAAATATTTTAGATGTCACATCAGATGTGATTAGATCTAAAATTAGAAAATTAAAAATTAAATAATTTAGATCTAATATATATGAGATGCATAATTAGACTAGGTATAGAATAGTTCTATATGTAGTTTAGTATGATCATGTATTTAATTTGATTAAATATGATTTTAGATCTATTTAATTTCTATTTTTTGATATTATAATTACTGCTATCAGATCTAAAAATAGAAAATAAAGTTGTTAGTTTTTGATTTATTCAAATGAGATATGAAAGATGCATGCTTAGACTAGTGTCATAAAAAGTTCTATAAGATTTCTAGAATAGTTTTAATTTTGATTTGATCAAATTTAAAATTTTATTTTTTAGATTTAATATGTGATATTTCAGATCTGAAAGTATGCATATTGATGATATATGAGATGTATGCAAGACATGTATTAGTTAGATCTTTTTACATGTGATATATGATCTAATTAGTTTTGTAGTAAAAAATTATATTTCTGATTAAGGAGTTTTCCATAGCCGTCCGATCATAAGAATAAAGTAAGGTTTAATGGCCCTCTCCTTCCATTCAATGGGGTGTTCGTATGGCATGTAGGGGTGCTGCGTGTTAGTCTTTAATCAGAAGTCAGAACTTATTTTTTTGCAAAATCCTAGATCCTGAAATCCTAGAATTTCTATTACTTGTTTTGTTCATGAACCCAAAACTTAATTAAAAATTAAGATGATGAAATTAATTAGATCTAAAATTATGAATTTTCATATCTAAAACATATTCATAAAATTAGGTTTGGGTTTGGGTAGCTTAATTAGGTCTAGCGGTTGATCAAACTGAATCAAGAGTTAGTTAGGTGGGATCAAAAAAAGTTTAGATTTGACTAGCCTAATACGATTAAGTCTGGATAAAGATCGAATCACATTGAGATATGACTTGATCAAATCAAGACCTAATTTGGCTCCGCAGTTCGAGCCTGGATTGTAGGCTAACCCAATTGATTCTGGTTCGATAATTTGGTGTCTAAGGTAAGTTTGGCAGATATGACCGACTGGTTTTAATTAGAAGCTACTCGACCTGAATGCATTCTTATCGAGTTAATGGCATATCCCTTCCACCGATCTCACTTACCTGACCATTTGTGTCGATCCAGTTTTGATTTGAGGTGGCTAACAATTTGAGCCAACCCATACCACTAGGTTAGTCATAATTATTATGACTAAGTCAAATCAAATTTAAAGAGATCTAAATTAAATCTTCCTAAGAAAATATCAAGTCTAAGATCTTCCACTATTATAGATGTGCGGGCCCTTCTCGAGGTTAATTATACTCGGCTGGATATAGTGGTTCAGTTGCACTGGGAAGTTGCAACCATGTGTATTAGGCATTGGATGCTATGGATTGGAGGATGGGTTGGGCCCAATATTTCAGATATGGTGAGGGATCCAATCAAGAATCCAATCAGTGCAAATGATGGATCTGACTTAACTAAGGAGTGGATCAATATTCTGGACATGGTGAGATTCATGAATTAGAGACCAAGTTAGGGTGCACCATGATTAGAGAATCATTGGATAAAAGTTGTCCACTCATCGGTTGATCCATCACCAATAACTATTAGGTGAGGTGGTGAGTCAGTTGATGGGACCGCACCATCCACTAAAAATCTATAATTACAGAGATTTTTGCATCTCTACTAAGGAAGTGTAGGAATCCGAGTAAATAGTGAAAGCCTAATTTATTTAAAAATAAAATTTTTAAATAAATTATTTAAGTCTAATTATAAAATCTAACTAGAAACTTTGACTCTCTATAGAAAAATGTCTGCATCTAACCCACTAGTCTTTATCCTAGACACCCATAGACTGACCATACTCAACTATAAGGATTAGCTCCAAAACTTCAAAATTATTTTAGATTCTAAGAAGTTGACTCATGTGTTGGAACAGGATCCTCTCACCTTACCAGCTCGTCCATCCGCTGATCAGAGAGCATCTCTCTAAAAATAGATAGATGAAGATAACAAAGCCAGATATTACATGTTGGACTCGATGTCTGATGAGCTCCAGCACCAACATGAAGACATTAAGACTAACCGCCAAATATTGGCTCACCTACAAGAGTTGTTTGATGAACAGAGTCGCACAGCCAAATATCAAGTCACTAAAAGACTTTTTAAGGCTCAAATGCATAATGGTAAGTCAGTCTAAGGTCATTGTCTAATGATGATCAAGGACTTGGAAGAGCTTGAGAAGCTCGATGTCAAGTTAGATCAGGATCTATAGACTGATATAATTCTACAGTCCTTGACTGAAGCGTATGGGTAGTTTATCATGAACTACCATATGCATAAACTTCAGAATACCTTGGATGAGCTCATGAATATGTAGTTACTATTGAGCTTTCAATGAAAAATTCTAAAGGCTCAGTACTTACTGTAGAGTGGACTTCTTCCAAGAGAAAGTCTTTTGGAAAGAAGAAGTCCGTAAAGAAGTAGAAGATGAATGATGGGAAGAAGAAGAAGGTAGAGCCGAAGAAAAAGACCACTGACAAAGAAAAATATTTTCATTGCAACACTAATGATCATTGGAAGTAGAACTACCCTCTTTACCTGGCCAGCCTGAAGAACAAAAAGGAGGTAGGTCCTTCTGAAAGTATGCTCGTTATAGAATCTAATCTTATGATTTCTTCTACATCCAGTTGGGTGCTGGACTCTAATTCTAGTGCTCACTTGTGCACTTCTACGCTGGGTCTTGAGGATTGCAGGAGGCTGAGGGATGATGAAATAATCCTACGTGTCGGAAATGAAGCAAGAGTTGCTGCTGTGGTCGTGGGAACCTACCCTCTATGATTATTGTTAGAATTAGACTTAGTACTTAGGGACTATTTTTATGTGCCTGCAGCAAGCTGGAATTTGATTTCTATTTCATGTTTAGCACTGGAAGGCCATGTAATTAGTTTTCTTAAGGACCATTGTAATATTTTTTATAAAAAAAATAAAATTGCAAGTGGTTTTCTTATAAATGGTCTCTATCTATTATATATTGATATTTCTATTTTTAATATCAAGCAAAATATGAATGCCATAGGATCAAAGCGACCTAGGGATAGTCTAAACAATAGGTACCTTTGGCACCATAGGCTAGGTCATATAACTGAAGGTTGGGTTAACAAATTGGAGAAATTCAGGCTATTGAGTCCATTAACTTTTAAGTCATATCCGATTTTTGAATCGTGCCTTCATGGCAAAATTACCAAGCTTCCTTTTGTGGGACATGGGAAAAGGGCTATAGACTTGCTTGCCATAGTACATACTGATGTATGCAGCCCATTTGATGTACCAGCCAGGGGGAATTACATCTACTTCATCACCTTTATCGATGATTTATCTCGGTACGGGTATGTGTAGTTGATGTGACACAACTCTGAAGTTTTTGAAAAGTTTAAGAAATTCAGACTCGAAGTAGAAAAATAAACAAAATCACTCATTAATATTCTTCGATCAGATCAAGAAGACAAATACCTTAGTCAAAAAATTTTAGACTATCTTAAGAACAATGGCATAGTCTCATAATAGACTCCACCTGGAATGCCTCAACTCAACGAGATTTTAGAATAGAAAAACTGGACCTTATTAGACATGGTTCAATCCATGATGAGCTTCACGGACCATCTTGAGTTTCTTTGGGAATATAGTCTGTTGGCTACTATATATCTATTGAATAGGGTTCCATCTAAAATCATTTCTACCACACCGTATTAGATATAGTATGGTAAGAAACCAAGTCTGAGTCATCTTAGAATTTTAGATTGTCCGACCTATGTCGAGAGACAACAGATGAATAAATTAGAGTCTAAATCCTTTAGAGCTTGATTTATTGGATATCCTAAAGAGTCATTAGGATATTTTTTCTATCTTCCAGAAGATCACAATGTGATTGTGAGTCGACATGCCATCTTTCTTGAAAAATAGTTTATTCAAGATATTGACATCGAAAGACATATTAGGCTTGAGGAGAAAGTCTTCCAAGAGCCACGAGCCAAAGAACCTATGGAATCCAATCAGATTGAGCCAGTCCAATCATTGCATCACACCTCGTAGATCAGAAAGGATTTTCCATCCCCCTGAAAGGTATTTAGGTACTATTTTAGAGGATGTAGAGAAAATATTCCTTACAGAAAAAGGGGTTCATGGTGATGATCTCATAACCTATGATAAGGCTCAGATATCGACTCCGAGAAATGGTTAGAGGCAATGAATTCAGAGATTGACTCAATGTGCTCGAACCAAGTCTAGACCTTGGTAGATCCACATGAAGGTATAGTACCTAGTGGATGTAAATGGATCTTCAAGAGAAAGATAGATGCCGATTGGAATGTAGAGATATTCAAAGCAAGGCTTGTAGCAAAAGAGTATAGTCAGCATGAAGGCATTGACTATCAGGATACTTTTTCGCCAGTGGCCATGCTCAAATCCATCCATCCATTACTTACTATTGTAGCCTATTTCGATTATGAAATTTAGTAGATGGATGTGAAAATGACATTCTTAAATGGATATCTTGAGGAAGATATCTATATGGAATAGTCGCTGGGTTTCACATCTAGTGATACTGATCATAAGGTCTGTAAGCTGCATCTCGGAGCTGGAATGCTCGTTTCAATGATGTGTTTTCTAAAAGGTCAGTGGAAGCGCTGCTGTCTTTCTCATATTATAGGTGGATAACATTCTCCTAATTGAGAATGATATTCCCATGTTGACTACAGTCAAATATGGTTGTCTAAAGAATTCTTCAAGAAAGATCTAGAAGAGGCATCCTTTATTCTAAGAATTAAGGTCTATAGAGATAGACCAAATAGGATGCTGGATCTCTCATAGAAGATGTACATAGAGGAGATGCTAAAGAGGTTTAACCTAAAAAACTCCAAGAGGGGATTGATGCCCTTCAAACATGGCATTTATCACTCCAAGAAGATGTGTCTCAACCCACCCAAGGAGATTGAACGCATGAGCAAGATCCCTTATGCTTCAGCAATAGGAAGCCTCATGTATGCTATGCTATGTACACAATCTGATATTGCCTATGCTGTGAGTGTTACGAGCAGGTGTCAGTTAAATCCAGGTGAAGAGCACTGGACTTCTGTTAAATGTATCCTTAAGTACTTGAGAAGGACTAAAGATATGTTTCTAGTCTTTAGTAATGGAGAACTTTAGGTCCAGGGGTATACAGACTCAGATTTTATGTTCAATATAGATGATCGAAAGTCGACATCTGAAAATCTGTTTGTGTGCAGTGGTGTTGTCAGCTGAAAGAGTTTTAAGCAGAATGTGATAGCAGATTCCACCATAGAAGCAGAGTACGTCGCTATATCGAAAGCTGTAAAGGAGACATTTTGGTACAAGAAGTTCATCATAGAGCTTGGAGTGATGCCATCAGATGCCATCCCTCTGTACTATGACAATAATGATGCCATACCCCTAGCTAAGGAGCCGAGGTCTCATCAAAAATCTGAGCACATCGAGTGGCGATATCATCTCATTCATGATTACCTCAAGAAGAAATATGTTGAGGTCAAGAGAGTCGATACTGTAGATAATGTGGCAGACCTGCTGACAAAGACATTGAGCCAGTAGAAGATCGAAGCCCATCTTAAGAAGATGGGACCTAGATTTGTAGCCTATTGGCTTTAGGTCAAGTTGGTGTTTGTTAGATGTGTGCCCTAGAAGTCAGATTGGCTGTCACTTATAATACACTTATAAGAATGATTTTATAATTTTGATTATAAATTAATAAATAAATTATTTTCTATCATAGTGTGTATTTAAAAGTGTCTATGATACATCCTTTAAGTTAATGGTAATAACAATTCATATTTTCAAGAATTGAAAATTTAAGCCATAAATTTTCATAATTAACTCATAAATTGCTCTCGACCATAGGATCATCACGAGGATGGTGGTCGATTTGGAAGATTGGTGTACAATCACTTTCTTAAGATAGACATGTCTTGAGTCTATGGTTTGGAGACATTGGAGTGAGAGTCCAGGTACTCGTTAGAGAACGAGGGCACTGAGCTAGACCACCTCGAGTAGTCATAAGAAAGTCTATCTTCTTGTCGATGATTGACTCAATACTGCAGTGGTGTGTCTGATTCTTTGATCTGAGGTGTATCGATAGTTTATCTTGAGGGTGTTATAGTTTGACTATGCCATAACTCGATCTCATAGCCATTTGAAATCCTGAGGTGTATGTTGGCTATAGCATGTTCATTGTAGGAATTGGATTGCACCAATAAAGGATCTATCTACTTCGGTAGATGAGGAGTAGCCCTATGATAATCATGAGATTGAGTCCATAAGCCCATGGCCATGGCAGAGTGAAGATGATAGAAAGAGTTTTTATTAGGGTTTCACATTAGACTCGAATCGAATGATTAATTCATATGATGGACATTAGGTTTGACGAGTTCACCTTAACACTAATCCTATTGGGGCTCAAGATAGAAGAACCCAATCACACAGATAACTATACCGAGAGGTTCACTTTCAGTTCTAATGGGTTGGCACCATATATTGCTAGGTATCACTGGTAGATTTTGGAAGCAATTAGGATAATTTTGATGATCAATCATTCTAATTGTATGAATCAAAAAAGTTTTGGTCCATCGAAAGATGTTTTGATGATGTCGATGATGGAGATCGCGACATGTCTTATTACCATATAGAATTAAACGTAACTAGATCACACAAATAAGGGTTTTTATTTGGATGTCATCAATTAAGCTAAGTCAGTTTGATTGATTTTGATTAGATCCAATCAGGTTCAAGGTAATCGTGCTAGCATATGATTGAGCCTGACTTTCTCCTTCCGAAATCTTTCTGATTCATTGCAACTGAGTCAAATTTGATTTGACTCATTCTTATTTTTTGAATGGGTTTATTTTCATCTAACTAGAATAAGTCCAAATCAAATTAATTATAGAAATTAAATCCATTCATAGTCAAATTGGACTAGTGTCAAAAGTTGACCTATTTGAGAGAATTGAGTGTCACCTGATCAGATGCTTCTAGAAAATTCTCTAGAAATTATTTTGATCTAATTTTTAGATATGTGATAGAGCACAAGTTATGCATTGGGTGTACCAAATTTCATAATTTGGAGGTTACTAGACTAAGTTATGATAGAATTTTATTTGGATCAAACTCTTGAGGGAAGAGTCCTAGGCGTAGTGGACTCTTTCTTATCTACTCATGTCAACACCTTTTTGAATCATTTTTAGCAAAAAAAATAGATGAGATCTGGTGGTTTTTCATGGAGAATAAGTTCTAGAGTCCTAATGAATAAATGAGTTATTTTGGTCAAAAGGGACTCTAAGTAGGCATTGGACATAAAAGCCTTTCTCACGTCAAAGTGCATTCAATGCAAGAAATAATTTTCTATGCCCAAAGTCTACCATCCCTGATATCCCATGCCCCCACTATCCTATCTCTTCTTCTCTTCTACAAGCCTAAAAAGTTAGGCACAAATCTGAGAAGAAGGTCTAAGATTTTTGAAGCAATATTCAGGATCTACGCGATGGTGTTCGTGTGATGGATGGGCTGCCTTCAGAAATAGTTTCAAAGGTTCTTTGGATCAGATCCAGATCTAATTTTTGATGAAAAGATTCATGAGGAGAAGATGTTCAGATCCTACCCGAGTGGATATCGGTAGAGGTCAGGCATGTGCGTGGCTCCTTCCAGAACCTTAGGAATCAACAGGATCATTGCAGGATAATTAGATTACTCATGTACTTTAAATTAAATCTAATTTAATTTTAATTTTTTTAATTTTTAATATTAGATCACCATGATTAGTTCTTAGAACTTTTAGATTTGATCAAAATATTTAAAAATTTTTAAAAAAATCTTCCTCAGATCTGATCAGATCTACACGATCCTGCGGTAGAAAATAGTATTTTTCCTTTACAATTAATCTCGATTGGTTTTATTCTAGGCTCACCAATTTAACTTTACAACGTCCAACTCTAGGCTTGGATCAACTCAAGTTTCTCACCCTAAGAAACTTGAAATAAAACAAGAGTACAATAAAATTAAAACAAATTCAATAAAGCTTATGAGAAGAAAATCTGGGCAAATTTGCTTGATGGGTTGATTTCTTCTCTTGAATGTTTGAGAAAAGTAGAAAGTAATCTTCAATTGCAATGCTTTGACTTCTCTCAAATTGAGAATATTGGAAGGACAAATGTTTATCTAGATGTCACTTTTTCTTTTTCATAATATTGCTCACACACTTGAATGTACTAAAAAATTATTTGGAAGCTCTTTTTGTAAGTTCAAAAGTCTATTCTTTTGTCCCAAATATTTTCTTAAGTATCTCTAAGATTTTCCACCATTACAGGTAAGCTAGGAGGGCTTCTGAAAGTGATCTAGACATTAGAAGATTGAAAATAGCTGTTGGAAGGCGTGTGAAGTGAAAAAATTGCGAAACTAGAAACTTGCTATTACAGGCACTGAGTCAGCTCAATTTTTAACTAGGTTAGATCAGTCCAAATTAGGTCAGCTCAATTTTTAGCTGAATCAGCTTAGACTTCAGTTGGGTTTGTCTCAAAGATCCCAAAATTTTTATTTCTATATTATGCTATCTTCTGAGATCGAGATGGCTACCTTTTTGACTGGGTCGACCTAGTTGCCACTGGATTGGCTTAGTTAAAAACTAGGTCGGCTCAGTTTGCATGCCAAGCATGCCAAAGACTATTTATAATCCTTTCTTCTTCAAATTTTTTTATAGGCTAGACTTATTCTTTTTATCTTGATTTAATCTTCATTATAACCTCTTGAAAGATGTATCCACTTTAAAATATGTCCTCTAAAATCTTGAGTGATGAGTATTTATTTGGATCACTTGATGTTTGTGAACTCTTAAAATTTACAACTACATATCCTCATAAATAACGTAGAAATTTAATAATCTATACTCAAATACTTTTGTTATCATCAAAATCAATCTAGGATCAATAGAAACATTGGAGTGAGAGTATAGATACTCGTTAGAGAATGAGGGCACTGAGTGGATCATCTCGAGCAGTCATAAGGGAGTCTACCATCTCGTTGATGACTGGCTCGATGTTGTAGTGGTGTGTCTGGTTCTTTGATCTGAGATGCATCGATAGTTCATCTTGAGAGTATTATAGTTTGACTATACCATAACTCGGTCTTCTAGTCATTCAAAATTCTAAGCTGTATGTTTGCTATAGCATATTCATTGTAGGAATTGGATTGCACCAATAGGGGATCAATCTACCTTGGTGGATAAGGAGTAGCTCTATGATGATCATGAGATTGAGTCCATAAGCTCATGGCCATGGCGGTGTGAAGATGATAGAAAGAGTTTCTATGAGGGTTTCACATCGGACTTGAATCGAATGATTAATTCATATGATGGATATTGGGTTTGATGAGTTCACCTTAACCCTAATCCTTTTGGGGCTCAAGATCGAAGAACCCAATCACCCAAGTAGCTGCACCAAGAGGTTCGCTTTTAGTTCTGATGGGTTACCACCATATACTGCTAGGTGTCACTAGTAGATTTTGGGAGCAATTAAAATGATCTTGATGATCGATCAATCTAATTGTATGAATCGAAAAAGTTTTGGTCTATCGAAAGATGTTTTGATAATATTGATGATGGAGATCGTGACATATCTCATTACTATACGAAATAGAATCTAACTGAATCACACAAACAAGAATTTGGGTCTGGATGTGATCAATCAAGCTAACCCAGTTCGATTGATTTGGATTAGATCCAATTAGGTTCAAAAAAATCATGCTAGCACACGATTGAGCCTAACTTTCTCCTTCTGTAGTCTTTCTGATTCATCTCGACTGTGCCAAATTATTTTGGGCTCCCTAGGAAATCCTATATGGCTTTGTTCTAGTCTAACTGAAGCTTGTCCATGTTAGAAAAGGATTGTCTTAATCCATCAGATGGAATCAAGACAACACCTTCCATGTCCCGTCACCTACCATTTTCAGTTTTTGGAGAAGGATCAATAATTGACCTTAGACATATTTGCACAGAGGGCCATATGGCATGCATCCATTGGAGAGGACCTAGGGCTCTTGTACCCTTTCTAAAAAAATGAAAGAGAGAGGATGCATGCCCCCCTAGGCATGCACCCCATGTGGATAAGGGAAGGAGTCCCATATAGATGGGACTCCAAGGTTTCATGATGAGATGAGACTCTTTAGTGCCACCTATTAGGGTTTATCCATCCTTGGCACCACTTTAATGTATTTTTAAGGAACTCTAATCTGATTGGAATAGATGTGTTGGCACCACCAATCAGATTTAAATTTGATTAATCCGAGCAATATGATTGGTCGGACCTATGCAGCACTGCATGGTGCAGCAGGGTCTATTTAAAGGACCCTGCACCCTAAGATTTGTATCTTTCTATTCCCACACCCATATGCTGCCACCAAACCCATCTCTATGCCTCCTCTAGTGTTCCTCTCCCTCTCCTCCATGTCCATATCAGTTTGGGCACTGTTGCAGCAATCAAGAGTTGATAGAAGCTGAAGCAAACATCAAAGATAGGACTTCTACATCAAGAGACAGGGTGCTACCTTCGAAGTTTGTTTGAAGGATTTACAAATCAGATTTAGATCTAATTTTTGGCAATTAGATCTAGAAGGAGATCATGTCTAGATCCAGCCTGAGTTGATACTGATAGAGGCTAGGTGCATGCATGGCTTGATCTAGGACCTCAAGTTTGTAGCAGATCGTCGATGGGATAATTAGATTATCCAACAAGATATAAAATTAAATTTGATTTAATTTTAATATTAATTTTTAATATTACATCTATAGGATCAAATCTGAAAACTTTCTGATCTGATCAAAATTTATTTAAAATTTTTTTAAAATATTCCTATAAATTTGATTGGATCTAAACGATCATATGGCAGAAAAATACTAATTTTTCTTCAACTAGTATTAGAGCTACGTTAGCAGTTCTTCAATGAAGAAAAAATTTATTTTTTTGGCACATGATCATTCAGATCTGATTGAATCTAAAAGAATATTTTAAAATTTTTTTCTAAAATTTTAATTAGATCTAAGACTTCTTGGATCTAATTATAGAGATATGATATTAAAAGTTAAAAATAAAATTAAATCAGATTTAATTTTAAGTACCTGATTTGGTAATCTAATTATCCTACAATGATCCTATTAATTTTTGAGGATCTAGAAGGAGCCATGCACAAGCCTGACCTCTACCAGTATCTACTCGGGTAGGATCTAAACATCTTCTCCTCATGAATCTCTCCTCCAAAAATCAGATCTGGATCTGATTTGAAAAGCTTTCAAAATGACTTCTAAGGGCAGCCTATTCATCTCACGAACATCGTCGCGTAGATGCTGAATCTTGTCCCAAAAATCTTAGACCTTCAACTCATATTTATGCCTAACTTTTTAGGCATGTAGAAGAGAGAGAGAGAGGATAGAGAAGGAATGGATATCAGGGGGAAGGCTCCTTTGTGTGTGGAAAAAATAAATTACCTTGAGGCAATTTCATGAGAAGAGTTCTTATACTAGATGTAGCACCATAAAGAGTCCCTTTTTGACCAAAAACCTTATTAATTCAACCATTGAGACTTTCAGACCTAATCTCCATGGAAAACTCTAGATCCCATCTAGTTTTGATGCCAAAAATCCATCTGAAAGGTGGCGGCATGAAAGGATAAGGAAGAGTCCATGTGCGTCAAGGACTCTTCCCTCAAGAGTTTGATTTGAATCAAACTCCATCAAAACCCACTCTAGGCACCTCCAAAAATCACAAAATTTTTCACATCCAAAGCATAACTCATCCCCTATCACATATTCCAAAATTAAAGTAAAATAATTTCTAAAAAAAATTCTAAAAGTTTCTGATCATATGACTCTTAATTCTCTCAATTAGGTCAACTATTGACCCTAGTCCAATTGCACTAAGAATGAATTTAATTTTCATAATTAATCTAACCTGAACTTATTTCAGTCAGATGAAAATAAACTCATTCAATATATAGAAATAAGTTAAATCAAATTCAACTCGATTGCGATGAATTAGAAAGATTACAGAAGAAAAAAGTCAGGCTCAATCGTGTGCTAGCATGATTACCTTGAACATGATTGGATCTAATCCAAATTAATGAAACTAGGTTAGCTCAATTGATGACATCCAGATCTAAACTCTTGTTTGTGTGATCTAGTTAGGTTTAATTTCATTTGGTAATGAGATATATCGTGATCTCCATCATCGACATCATCGAAACATCTTTCGATGAACCAAAACTTTTTTGATTCATACAATTAGAATTATTGATCATCAAAATCATTCTAATTGCTCTCAAAATCCACCAGTGACACCTAGCAGTATATGGTAGCAACCCATCAGAGCTGAAAGTGAACCTCTCGATGTAGCTACCTATATGATTGGGTTCTTTTATCTAGAGCCCCGATAGGATTAGGGTTAAGGTGAACTCCTCAAACCCAATATTTGTCATATGAATTAATCATTCGATTCGTGTCCTATGTGAAATCCTTTATAGAAACTCTTTCTATCATCTTCACTCTGCCATGGCCATAGGCTTATGGACTCAATTCTCATGATCATCATAGGGCTACTTTTTATCTACTGAGGAAGATAGATCCCTTATTGGTGCAATCCAATTCCTAGAATGAATGTACTATAGCCAACATATACCTCAGGATTTCGAATGGCTAGGAGATTGAGTTATGATATAGTCAGACTATAATACCCTCAAGATGAATTATCGATAAACCTCAGATCAAAGAATCATATACACTACTACAACATCGAGCCAGTCATCGACGAGAATGTAAACTTTCTTATGAATGCTCGAGGTGGTCATGCTCAGTTTTCTCATTCTCTAATGAGTATCTGTATTCTCGCTCCAGTATCTCCACACCATAGACTCAAGACTCATCTACTTAAAGAAAAAAATCATACACCAATCTTCTGGATCAATCACCATCCTTATGATGATCCTACGGTCGGGAGCAATTTATGAGTTAATTATGAAAATTTATGTCTTAAATTTTCAACTCTTTAAAAATATGAATTATTATTATCATTAACTCAAAAGATATATCACATACATTTTAAATATATACTATGATAGAAAATAATTTTTTATTAATTTATAGTCAAAATTATAAAATTGCCCTTAGAAGTGTAGTACAAGTGTTAGCCAATCTGGCTTCTAGGGCGCACATCTAACATTCAGATCTATTTTAAATCTAATTTTAATTTTATTTTTGATCTGATATTAAAAGATTTTAGATGTCACATCAGATATGATTAGATCTAAAATAAAAAAATTAAAATATTTAGATTCATATCAATGATGTATGAGATACATGTCTAAACTAGGTGTAGAATTATGGTATGTGTAGTCTAGTATAGTTTTTCTTATTGATATGATTAAATATAATTTTTAGTTCCATTTACTTTTAATTTTTTGATATTATAAATATAATAATTAGATCTAAAAAATAAAAAATTAAATATCTAATTATTCATATAAGATATGATAGATGCATGCCTAGACTAGTTGTAGAATAGTTCTATCATTATCAAGATTAGATTTTATTTTGATATGATCAATTTAAAATTTTATTTTTTAGGTATTATATGTGATATATCAGATCTAAAAATATGCTTTTATGATTTAATGATAGATACATGAGATATATATAGAACATGCATAATTAGATCTATGATTTTATGTGAGATATATGTTGTAGATCTTTTTATTTTGTAGTGTAATTATTGTTTCTGATTAAGGCATTTCTCTTGGCCGTCCGATCATAAGAGTAAGAAGGGTTTAAAGGTCCTCTCTTTTCATTCGATGGAATGCTCTTATGTCGTGTAGGGGTGCTGCACGTTTGTCCTTAATCAGAAATCAAAAATTTATTTTTCTGCAAAATCCTAGATTCTAAAATCCTAGAATTTTTGGCATGTTTCTATTATGAATCCAAATTTAATTAAGAATTAAGATTATGAAACTAATTAGATCTAAAAATTATGAATTTTTAGATCTAAAATACCTTCATAAATTTGGTTTCGAACTTGGATAGCTCAATTAAATCTAGCAGTTGATCAAACCGAATCAAGAGTTGGTTATGTGGGATCAATTGACCAACCCAAATAGGATTAAGTATGGGTCAAGGATGACTCACAGTAACATGTGATCGACCAAGTCAAGACCTAATTTAGCTTCATGGTTTGAGCCTGGATTGTAGGCTAACTCAATTGATTTTGGTTCTACAATTTGGTGTCTAAGATAAGTTTGGCGGATATGACCAACTAGTTTTTAATTAGAAGCTAGTTGAGTTAATGGCATATCCCTTCTACTGATCTCACTTACCTAGCCATTTGGGTCAATCTAGTTTTGGTTAGAGGTGGCTAACAATTCAAGTTAACCCATGCTACTAGGTTAGTCATAATTATTATGACTAAGTCAAGTTTAAAGAGACTAAAATTAAAACTTTCTAAGAAAATATTAAGTCATAGGTCTTCCACCATTGTAGATGTGCGGGCCCTTCCCAGGGTTGATTGTTCTTGGCTGCTTATAGTGGTTCGGTTGCAGCAGAAGACACAACTATGTCAATTAGGCATTAAATGCTACGGGTTAGAGGATGGGTTTGAAGAAAAAATCCTATTTTTCTTGCATAGAATCGTTCAGATCTGATTAGATTTGAAGAAATATTTCAAAATTTTTTTTCTAAGATCATAATTAGATCTAAGACATCTCACAGCTGATCCTTTAAGATCTAATATTTAGATTAAAATAAAATTAAATCTAATTTAATTTCATACCCTATTTTTGCGTAATCAAATTACCCTGTGATGATTCTTATCTATCCTGAGGTTCTGGAAGAAGCCATGCATGCATCTGGCCTCTACTAGTAACCACTCAAGTAGGATCTGAACATTTTCTCCTCATAAATCTTTTCTCCAAAGATCAAATTTAAATCAGATCTGAAGTACCTTCAAAATAATTTCAGAAGGCTGGTTGTTCGTCTCACGAACATCGTCGCATGGATGCTGAACTCTTTATAATTTTGATTGGATCTTCCCCTCTGATTTGTACCCAACCTTTGGCACGTAGAAGAAGGGGAGAGAGAGGATTAGAGGGGGTGTTAAAGATGAAAGGGGTGTGATAAGCATCATAAATTCACCAATAAAAGTATTAATTTATTAATTAATTTATATTAATTTTTAAGAATTATTAATCAATTTATATATAATTTTTGAAAAATTCATATTTTTATTAATTAAAAAATTAATTAAAAAATAATAAAAAAATAATAAAAATTAAAAAATAAAATTTTATTATCAATAGAAAGAGCTCATTTTTTTTGATCACAATAAAATAAATTTCAAGTAAAATGGAGCTAAAATGAAAAAGATATAAATTTTTAAAAATATAAAATAAATAAAAATTAAATAAAAAAGAAAATGGCTCAGCCGGCTCCGCAAGTCGAGACACCAAGCCAAGCCAAGCCATCAAAGCTGACTCAGCTATTGAAGCCATCAGCCGGTCCACGATCCTGGCGTGGACCACCAGCTCAGCAAAATCCGGCGAATCAGAGCTTGCCACGTGGTGGACCTAGACCCTTAAAGGGTCAACAGAAATTTATCGTGGCTCACAAGGGTAATTTAGTCTTTTTGCTCGGCAACAGAAGTGTTGATTAGCTACGGTGTGCGGTGCGGCCGGTCTATGCGGTCCATGGGAACAGTGATTGCGCGATCGGACGGATGTGGTTGTTTGCGGTCAGGATCGGACGGCTGTGGTTGCTTCCAAATTTTATTCAGCTACAGACATCATGCGGATCACCATCGGATGGCAGTGCTCGATCCAGGCGATGATCCGATGGTCCAAAAAGCTCCCGATGGTGATCAAACTCTCAGGTGCATGATTTGCGGCCAGATTTCCTCCATCAAGTGCGATCCAACGGTCAGAATTTAATCCGACTCGATCTGAGCTGATCTGCATCCGATTTTGATGATTTTTGGACCGTTGGATTTCGATTGAATGACTAGATTTTATCAAATTTATCAGAGACATATCAGAGCTATTTTAATTCAAATTTTATTCAGATTTTGATAATTACAAAGGCCATTAGTCCCACATTGCCTAGAAGCAAACTTTCCAGCCCTCCTAGCTCTATAAAAAGGACCCCAGGCCTCCAAAAATCAATATCTCCGATCAAGGTGAAGCTTTGGTATAGGGCGAAGCCAGGCTATAGGTTAAAGGCTGCTTCGAAGCAATGGGTGCCGAGAAGAAGAGCCGAGCTTCTATACCATCTTTCTGCCAATGCCGATCCAAGATCAGAGATCAGGCTATTTTATTTTATTATCTTTTCTTTTTAAATTTTATGTATTTAAATTCTAAAATTTTAATTAATAAAAATTTTATTTTTGTATTTTAATTTCTTATTTTTTATTTTTGTTGTAATTTAATTTCTGTACTTTAATTATTACTTTATTGCAAGTAGATGCTAAGATCTAACTAATAGATCTTAGTACCAAGTTTAAATTTCTGCACCTTTTAATTTTTGCTTTTAATTTTCCGACTTCACTTTTGATTCTAAAAATCCTTTTCTTCTTTTCTTTTCAAAAATCAAAGATTTCAAATCTAAAAACACTACCTTTTCTATGGATTCGACCCGACTCACTACTATCTACGTATTTTCAATGATTTTAAGAAGTCGGATTAAACTGATAAACACGGTGTCTTAACGACAACATCGCGTTCCTATCAAGTTTTTTGCGCCATTGCCGGGGAAGATTTTTGATTTTTGATTTTGATTTCTTTGATTTATTTTAAAAATAATTTCGGCAAACGCACCAAGTTTTTGGCGCCGTTGCCGGGGAAGGCACGGACATTAAACTTTTGATCTCTTTGATTTTTCTGTTAATAAATTATAAATAAAATTTCTACTTTCTTATAAATATTGCTTGCTAATTTTTTTATTATTTTGTAGAAAAAAAAATAAAAAGAATCAGAAGTTTTGCCTGGTGAGATCAATCCTAACCCTAGTTATCTTTTTATTTTATTTTATTTATTTATTTATTTTATTTTTTAAATTAATTTTAAAAAAATATTTATTTAAACCTAATTAAAAGCCTCGTGATAAGATTAGAAACCCTAACTATTTAAAGCATGTATCATATTAGTTTTAGTTTTATTTTATTTATTTATTTATTTATTTATTTTTTCTTTTTTGGTGATTGCTGGAGGCAAGGTAAGCCTTTCAGAATTCAATTAGTTGCATGCATCTAGTTTAAATTGCATAAAACCCTTTGATTGAATTTTTTTTTCGTGCATATTCATATTAAATCAAATTAAGGGCACAACCCAATTAAACAAGATAAGGTGGGGATTTGATCACCCTTTCTTAGCCCACAAACAATCAACCAGCATCCTGCATTGACCTAAGCCTTTAAATTAAAATCAATTAGACATCAACTCTAGGAAGTCGAGCTCAATAGGACAAGAAATCCTAAGAGTTGAACCGGGTTAAGATAAGTCAATTTGACTGGTGTCTAGGAAAGTGTTCAAGGACGATTAGGCCCAAAGGAAGGTGGTTTCTAATTGGTTCCGTTCGCTTACCTGGCCAAGCACAATTGGTGTCTAAGGCAAGCAACGGGGGGACTCCCACCGACCTTACACTTACCTGGCTAGTTGATTGGCTAATCCTACACTTGGAGGGCTTGAAGGTGACCTTGGCAGTTAGGAGCTATCTAGATCTAGGATAATCCTTAGTCAGGATTGATTGACCAACTTGATTGCTAACCAACATCAAACCTAATTAAATTTAATTCTTCTCTCTCTTCTTAGTTCTAGGACTCCTTAGGACCTCTTCTTTAGAACTTTTCTTTTTTTTTTTCTCATCTAAAAAAATAAAATAAAATAAAATAAAAATTAAATTTAACTAACTAAAAAATATTTAAAAAATAATTAAACTTAATTAATAAATAAAATAATTAATCTTTAATATAATAAAATAATAAAAAAATATAAAAAAAATTTAAAATTTTTATTTGAACAATACGTTAGGATTGCATTAATACATATATGGTAGAAAATTACTTTACCTGATCTAGTTGAACCCAACCATAATAATCAAATAGGCTAATCTGAACCTAATAGTCCAAAAATTAGGTAAAGTTGACCTTCTTGCTCAGAAAATAGATCAACTCCTAACCCTAGGTCAACAATCTTCTGCATAATTTACATCATCTTCTAATTATCAGAAGAATTATTCAATCTATGCTAGTCCAACCCATCATGTAAGTGAATGTCCTATGATTGCACAGTTTTCATATTTTATCCAAGAACAAGTTCAAGCTACTCAAGGATACTCCAAATTGATTAATGATCCATTTTCAAATTCATATAATTCAGATTGGAGTAACTTTAATTTTTCTTGGACATCCCAACAGACTCAGGCTCAGACCCAAATTTTACTTGAGCAAAATTATCAAAATTATGCCTATAATAATGGTCAGCCTAGTCAGTTTAACCAGCCATCATATTATAATCAGCCTTCATACCCACCTCCTCAACAGACCAATCTAGCTAATGATAGATTTAACCAACTTCAACAATTAGTTCTAACTCAACAGTAATCTATCGCCAAACTAGAAGCTCAAATTGGATAATTAGTTGAGTCTAACATGAGGAGAGAACTAGATCAACTACCGAACCTACCAATTTCAAACAACCCACCTAATGACCACCAACCACCTGGATTAAATTATCCATCTAATGTTTCATCTAAGAATCTCCAATTTGAGAATGCCAAAGTAATTCCTGAACTTAAAAGCTATAGGATTCTTATGGACCCATACCAAGATCAGGTGAGAGAGGCTAGTACTGATGCTAGCCAAAATAAAAATTTAGAGGAACTGGTTAGTACTGAGACTAACCACATAGAAGAACCCAAGCCAGGAATTAGTACTGATGCTAGTTCTAGTTTCAATGAGATAGAAATAAGGGAAAAGAGAATAGATGATTTATCCGAGACTTATAAACCTAATGTCCTATTCCCTTCAACCCTAGAAGCTGGTTCTTCTTATAAAAATCAAAAGGCATGTAATAAAATGTCAATGGAGTTGTTTAAGCAGGATCACATTAATTTACCTCCAGAATTAAAACCGTCTTTAGTCACCATTCCAGTACCCATTGAATCAAACTTAACTCCTAAAACTCCATTCATGAGCATTTTAGAAGAACAAATAGGAGAAATTCTTAATAAACATGGGTCTGAGAATGGAATCATAAAATATATCCCAAAAATTAACAGTGAATATATCAATAATGGGATTAAAAATCAACTTTCTGAGATTGGCAATCCAAAACCATTGAAATTTGTCAATCCAATATTCGACACAGGATAGTGAGCTGCATTGTGTCTGGCTGAAGATGGTAAACTTAGTGCTTGTTGGGAGGCAACCCAATATTTAGTTTTTATCTAATTTATCTTTTTAGTTTATTTTCTTTTTAGGATAATTTGAATAAGTTGGAGGAAGAGCTCAAATTTTCAAAGGCATGTGCTGGACTAAAAATATACTGAGTTAGGTGTATTCTTTCATGTTCTTTATTACATCCTTTATTTTTTCTTCTCCATTGAGGACAATGTCGATTAAGTTGGGGGGAGAGAAAAATAAATTTTTTTTTAAAATTTTAAGTCCTCGAAAAAGTTAGTATTTAGTATTTAGACACCTAATTATGCTTAAGAATCGAATTAAACTAAGCATTTTTAAAAGAAAATTGATGCATAGATCAGAAAATCTGTGAGATATTGAGGAATCAAGTATTAAGAAAATTCAATAAAGAGTTAAGTCCAGAACATAAAATTTTTTTTCTTGGAGCATTTCTAATTATTTCTACTAGCATCAAAGAAAAGTCTACTTTTTATAGGCTTGTGTAGGATAACTATACATTTCTTCATATAAAAATTTATTTTAATAAAATAGTTTTCAAGTACTTCTCACTGAGTAACCGGGCCTCTTTGCCTAAGCAAGCATTGAGTTTCGCGTCAAAAGGTGGGAAGGGCAAAGAAGCTCGTTGTAAAGCTAGTCTTAACTCGTAGCCTATTTGATTCGAGCTAGTAAGTCCGAGGGGTATTCTATACCTAGTGCCCTAAAGCCAACTGGTTTGGGAGTCATTGGCCCAAGACTCGCTACATGGATCAAATAGAAAGCTTAAGGAGTTAAGACACTCAATAGTGGTACAACGTTAAAAAAAAAAAAAATATTGGTTTCCCATCGAGTAATCGGGTCCCGTTGCCTAAGTAAGCAATGATATTCACATCAAAAAGTGGGTAATATAAAAATAAAAAATAATAAATGAAGGACGGAAGTAGCAATACACCTGCCTATATGAAAGTTTAGATAAATCAGAGATAAAAGTGGAATAATTTAGAAAAAGTTTTGAAAAATTTAATGTTCTTTACTTAATTTTTCTATTGATAAGTATTAATACCCCAATGATATGTCTCATTTAAGCTCTACTGAATATCAATGGCCATTTTGAAAATTGTTTAGGTAAAATTCGAAACTCTAAAGTTAAAAAGTATTTAAAACTAAATTCTTTCTTTACTCGAGGACGAGCAAAGCTTAAGTTGGGGGGTGTGATAAGCATCATAAATTCACCAATAAAAGTATTAATTTATTAATTAATTTATATTAATTTTTAAGAATTATTAATCAATTTATATATAATTTTTGAAAAATTCATATTTTTATTAATTAAAAAATTAATTAAAAAATAATAAAAAAATAATAAAAATTAAAAAATAAAATTTTATTATCAATAGAAAGAGCTCATTTTTTTAATCACAATAAAATAAATTTTAAGTAAAATGGAGCTAAAATGGAAAAGATATGAATTTTTAAAAATATAAAATAAATAAAAATTAAATAAAAAAGAAAATGGCTCAGTCGGCTCCGCAAGCCGAGCCACCAAGCTAAGCCGAGCCACCAAGCCAAGCCAAGCCATCAAAGCCGACTCAGCCATTGAAGCCATCAGCCGGTCCACGATCCAGGCGTGGACCGCCAGCTCAGCAAAATCCGGCGAATCAGAGCTTGCCACGTGGTGGACCTAGACCCCTAAAGGGTCTACAGAAATTTATCGTGGCTCACAAGGGTAATTTAGTCTTTTTGCTCGACAACAGAAGCGCTGATTGGCTGCAGTGTGCGGTGCGGCCGATCTACGCGGTCCATGGGAACAGTGATTGCACGATCGGACGGATGTGGTTGTTTGCGGTCAGGATCGGACGGCTGTGGTTGCTTTCGAATTTTATTCAGCTACAGACATCATGCAGATCACCATCAGATGGCAGCGCTCGATCCAGGCGATGATCCGATGGTCCAGAAAGCTCCCGATGGTGATCAAACTCTCAAGCGCATGATTTGCGGCCAGATTTCCTCCATCAAGCGCGATCCAATGGCCAAAATTTAATCCGACCCGATCTGAGCTGATCTGCATCCGATTTTGATGATTTTTGGACCATTGGATTCCTATTGAACGACTGGATTTTATCAGATTTAGCTATTTTAATTCAAATTTTATTCAAATTTTGATGATTACAAAGGCCATTAGTCCCACATTGCCTAGAAGCAAACTTTCCAGCCCTCCTAGCTCTATAAAAAGGACCCCAGGCCTCCAAAAATCAATATCTCCAATCAAGATGAAGCTTTGGTACAGGGCGAAGCCAGGCTATGGGTTAAAGACTGCTTCGAAGCAACGGATGCCGAAAAGAAGAGCTGAGCTTCTATACCATCTTTCTGCCAATGCTGATCCAAGATTAGAGATCAGGCTATTTTATTTTATTATCTTTTTTTTTAAAATTTTATATATTTAAATTCTAAAATTTTAATTAATAAAAATTTTATTTTTATATTTTAATTTCTTATTTTTTATTTTTATTATAATTTAATTTCTGCACTTTAATTATTACTTTATTGCAAGTAGATGCTAAGATCTAACTAATAGATCTTAGTACCAAGTTTAAATTTCTGCACCTTTTAATTTTTGCTTTTAATTTTTCGACTTCACTTTTGATTCTAAAAATCCTTTTCTTCTTTTCTTTTCAAAAATCAAAGATTTCAAATCTAAAAACACTACCTTCCTTGTGGATTCGACCCGACTCACTACTATCTACGCATTTTCAATGATTTTAAGAACTCGGATTAAACTGATAAACACGGTGTCTTAACGACAACATCGCGTTCCTATCAGGGTGGCAGCATTTTGGGTGAAAAATATAACTTGCATTGAAGTGCCTTGGCATGAGAAGGATTTATATCAAATACCAATGCCAAAAGGAGTCCCATTTGACCAAAATAATTATTTTATTTTTATCATTTGGACTTTGGGTCTTATTTCCCACGTAGAGTACCAGATCTTATCTAGTTTTCACACCAAAAGGACTTCAAAAAGGTGTTGGCATGAGTAGATAAGGAAGAGTCCACTATGCCTAGGACTCTTCCCTCAACAGTCTGATTCAAATAAAACTCTATCATAACTCAGTCTAGGCACCTCTAAAAATTACAAAATTTGGTACACCCAATGTATGACTCATGTCCTATATATATCCAAAAAATAGATCAAAATAATTTCTAGAGATTTTTTAGAAGAATCTAATCAGGTGACCCTCAATTCTCTCTAATAGGTCAACTTTTGACCCTAGTACATTTGCACTATGAATGTATTTAATTTCTACAATTAATTTGATCTGGATAGGTTTCAGTAAAATAAAAATAAATCCATTTAAGATACAAGAATAAGTCAAATCAAATTTGACTCAGTTGCGATGAATTAGAAAGATTACATAAGGAGAAAGTCACGCTCAATCATATGCTAGCACGATTACCTTGAACCTGATTGGATCTAATCCAAATCAATCGAACTGGATTAGCTTAATTGATCACATCCAGACCCAAATCCTTGTTTATGTGACATAGTTAGGTTCAATTCTATATGATAATGAGATATGTCATGATCTCTATCATCGACATCATCAAAATATCTTCCGATGGACCAGAACTTTTTTTGATTCATACAATAAGAATGATCAATCATCTAAATCATTCTAATTGCTCCCAAAATCTACCAATGATACCTAGCAGTATATGGTGGCAACCCATCAAAACTAAAAATGAACCTCTCAGTATAGTTACCTATGTGATTGGGTTCTTCTATCTTGAACCTCGACTAGATTAAGGTTAAGGTAAACTCGTTAAACTAAACATCCATCATATGAATTAATCATTCGATTTGAGTCCAATGTGAAATCCTAATAGAAACTCTTTCTATCATCTTCACTCTGCCATGGTATGAGGTTAAGGACTCAATCTCATAATTATCGTAGGATTGCTCCTCATCTACCGAGGTAGATAGATCCCCTATTAGTGCAATCTAATTTCTACAATGAACATGCTATAGGCAACATACACCTTAAGATTCTAAATGGCTAGAAGACTGAGTTATGGTGTAGTCAAACTATAACACCCTCAAGGTGAACTACCAATGCACCTCAGGTCAAAGAACTAAACACATCACTATAGCATCGATTCAGTCATCGACGAGAAGGTAGACTTCCTTATGACTACTCGAGATGGTCACGCTCAGTGCTCTTATTTTCTAATAAGTATCTGTACTCTTACTCTAGTATCTCCACACCATAAACTCAAGACACATCTATCCTAAGAAAGCAATCATACACCAACCTTCTAGATTGATCACCATCCTCGTCATGATCCTATGGTTGGGAGCTATTTATGAGTTAATTATGAAAATTCATGTCTCAAATTTTCAACTCTTGAAAAAATGAATTATCATTACCATTAATTCAAAGGATGTATCACAGACACTTTAAATACATACTATGATAGAAAATATCCCATTTATTAATTTATAATCAAAATTATAAAATTATCCTTAAAAGTGTATTACAAGTGTTTAGCCAATCTGGTTTCTAGGGCACACATCTAACAAACTTCTATTTGACCTAAAGCCAATTGGCTACAAATCAAAGTCCCATCTTCTTAAGGTGGGCTTCGATCTTTTGCTGGCTCAATGACTTTGTTAGCAGGTCAGTCACATTGTCTATAGTGTCAACTCTCTTGACCTCGATGTATCCCTTCTCGAGGTAATCACGGATGAGGTGGTATCGCTGCTTGATGTGCTTGGATTTCTGGTGAGACCTGGCTCCTTAGCTAGAGCTATGGCGCCATTGTTGTCGCAGTATAGAGGAATGGCATCTGATGGTATCACTCTGAGCTTTGCGATGAACTTCTTATTGTAGAATGCCTTCTTTGCAGCCTCCAACGCAGCGATGTACTCGACTTCCATGGTGGAGTCTGCTATCATCATCTACTTGGATCTCTTCCAACTAACAACTCCATCATTACAAATAAATAGACTTCTAGATGTCGACTTTCGATCATCTATATTGGACATAAAATCTGAACCTGTATGCCCCTGAACTTGGAGTTCTCCATTATCAAAAACTAGAAACATATCCTTAGTCCTTCTCAAGTACTTAAGGATATATTTTGCAGAAGTCCAGTGCTCTTTGCTTGGATTTGATTGATATCTACTCGTGATACTCACAACATGGGCAATATTAGGTTGTGTACATAGCATGGCATACATGAGGCTCCCTATTGCTGAAGCATAAGGGATCTTGCTCATGTATTTAATCTCCTCAGGTGTGCTAGGGCACATCTTCTTGGAGAGATGAATGCCATGTCTGAAGGATACCAAAACCCCTCTTGGAGTTTTCCATGCTAAACCTCTTCAGCACCTCCTCTATGTACATTTTCTATAAGAGACCCAGCATCCTATTCGATCTATCTTTATAGACCTTAATTTTCAGAATAAAGGATACCTCTCCTAGATCTTTCATAGAGAACTTTTTAGATAACCATATTTTGACTGTAGTCAACCTGAAAATATCATTCCTAATTAGGAGGATGTCGTCTATGTATAGTACGAGAAAGACAATGGCGCTTCCACTGACCTTTTTGAAAACATAAGGCTCCTCTTCATTCTTGATGAATCCAAATGATTTAATTACATCATTGAAATGAACATTCTAACTCCGAGATGCTTGCTTAAGTTCATATATAGACCTTTGTAGCTTGCATATTTGTGATCATTATCATTGGATGTGAAACCTAGCCGCTATTCTATATAGATATCTTCCTCAAGATATCTATTTAAGAATACCGTTTTCACATCCATCTACCATATTTCATAATTGAAATAGGCTATAACAGCAAACAATGTGTGGATGGATTTGAGTATGGCTACTAGCGAAAAAGTATTCTGATAGTCAATGCCCTCACGCTGACTATACTCTTTTGCTATGAGCCTTGCTTTGAATGTTTGTACATTCCCATCGGCACCTATCTTTCTCTTGAAGATCCATTTATACCCAATAGGTACCTTCAGGTAGATCTACCAAGATCCAGATTTGATTTGAACGCATTGAGTCAATCTCTGACCTCATTGCCTCCAACCATTTCTATGAGTCAATATCTGATATCGCCTTGTCATAGGTTTTGGGATCATCATCATGAATCCCATTTTTTGTGAGGAATATTTTTTCTACATCATCTGATATAGTACCTAAGTACCTTTCAGGAGGATGAAAAATTCTACTTAATCTACAAGGTGAAGGAGGTAGTGTCTAAGTTGGCTCAATCTGATTGGATTCTATAGGTTCCTTAGCTCATTTCTCATCGGAGAATTTCTCCTCAAGTCTAATCTATCTTTCGATGCCACCATCTTGAATAAACTATTTTTCAAGAAAGATGGTGTGTCAACTCACAATCACATTGTAATCTTTTAGGAGATAGAAATAATATCCTAATGACTCTTTAGGATATCTAATAAATCGAGCTCTAAAGGACCTAGACTCTAATTTATCCACCTATAGTTTCTTGACATGGAGAAGATAATCCCAAATTCTGAGATGACTGAAACTTGGTTTCTTATCATGCCATATCTCTTACGGTGTGGTAGAAACGGTCTTAGAGGGAATCCTATTCAATAAATATATAGCAGTCATCAGATTATATCCCCAAAAAAACTCAAAAAGGTCCATGAAACTCATCATGGATTGGATCATATCTAATAGGATCCGATTTCTCCGTTCTAAAATTTTGTTGAGTTGAGGCATTCCAGGTGGAGTTCATTGAGAGACTATGCCATTGTCCTTAAGATCATCTAGAAATTCCCGACTAAGGTATTCACCTCCTCGATCTGATCAAAGAATCTTAATGGATTTTTCTATTTATTTTTCTACTTAAAGTCTGAATTTCTTGAATTTTTCAAAAGCTTCAGACTTATGTCGCATCAAATACACATACACATATCGAGATAAGTCAACGATAAAGATGATGAAGTAGACATAATTATCCCTAGTCGGTACATCAAATGGGCCACATACATCAGTATGTACTAGGGCAAGTAGCTTTTTCCATGTCCTGCAAAAGAGGGCTTGGTTATTTTGCCATGAAGGCATAATTCATAAATTGAATATGACTCAGAAGTTAATGAACTTAATAGCCCAAATTTCTCCAATTTGTTAATCATGTCTTTGGCTATACGACCTAGCCTAAGGTGCCAAAGATACCTATCATTTAGACTATCCCTAGATTGTTTTGATCATATGGCATTCACATTTTGCTCGATATTAAAAATAGAAACATCAATATATAACTGATAGAGACCATTTATAAGGAAACAACTTGCAATTTTATTTCTTTCATAAAGAATATTATAATGGTCCTTAAGAAAACTAATTACATAGCCTTCTTGTGCTAAACATGAAATAGAAATCAAATTCCTGCTTGCTACAGGCACATAAAAGTAGTCCCTAAGAACTAAATCTAATCCTAATGGTAATTGTAGAGGGTAGGTTCTCATGGCTATAGTAGCAACTCTTACTCCATTTTCGATGCGTAGGATCATCTCACCATCCCTCAGCCTACTGCTATCCTCAAGACCCTGCATAGAAGTGCACAAGTTAGCACTAGAACTAGAGTCAAGCATCCAACTGGATGCAGAAGAAATCATAAGATTATATTCTATAACAAGCATACCTCTAGAAGGACCTACCTTCTTCTTGTTCTTCAAGATAACCAGGTACAAAGGGTAGTTCCACTTTCAATGGCTGTCAGTGTTGCAATAAAAATATTTTTCTTTATCAGCAGTCTTCTTCTTTAGCTCTGCCTTCTTCTTCTTCCCACAATCCATCTTCTGCTTCTTCACGGACTTCTTCTTTTTTTCAGAAGATTTTTTCTTGGAAAAAGTCCACTCCATAGCAAGTACTGAGTCTTTAGAATCTTTTATAGAAAGCTCAGCAGTAACCAGCATGTTCATGAGCTCAGCCAAGGTATTCTGAAGTTTATGCATATGGTAGTTCATGATGAACTATTCATACGCATCAGTCAAGGACTATAGAATTATATCAATCTGTAGATCCTGATCTAACTTCACACCAAGCTGCTTAAGCTCTTCTAAGTCCTTGATCATCATCAGATAATGATCTTAGACTGATTGCTCATCACGCATTTGAGCCTTAAATAGTCTCTTAGTGATTTGATATTTGGCTGTGCGACTCTGTTCACCAAACAACTCTTGCAGGTGAGCCAACATTTGGTGGCTAGTCTTAATATCTTCATATTGACGTTGGAGCTCATTAGACATTAAGTCCAATATGTAATACCGAGCTTTATTATCTTCATCCATCCGCTTCTCAAGGGATGCTCTCTAATCCGTGGATGGATGGGCTGGTAAGGTGGAAGGATCCTGTTCCAACTCATGAATCCACTCCTTGAAACTTAAAATAATTTTGAAGTTACAGAGCCAATCCTTGTAATTGGGTCCAGTCAGTCTATGGATGTCCAGGATACGGGCTAGTGGGTTGGACGCAAACATCTTCTTGTAGAGAGTCAAAATTTCTAATTAGATTTTGTAATTAGACTTAATCAATTTATTTAGGAGTTTCATTTTTAAATAAATTAGGCTCCCACTATTTACTTGGATTCCTACACTCTCTTGGTAGAGATGCAAAAATCTTCATAATTATTGATTTCTAGTAGATGGTGTGGTCCCACCGACTAGCTCATCACCTCACCTAATAGTTATTGGTGATGAGTCAACCGATGAGTGAACAACTCTTGTCCAATGATTCTCTAATCATGATGCACCCAAACCTAATCTCTAATTTATGAATCTCATCGTGTCTGAAATATTGATCCACTCCTTAGTTAAGTCAGACCCACCATAGCATCCAATGCCTAGTAGACATGGTTGCATCTTTTTGGTGCAACTGAACCACTGTATCTAGCCAAGAATAATCAACCTCGAGAAGGGTCCGCTCATCTATAATGATGGAAGATCTGTCTTAAAATTTTTTTTAAGAAGATTTAATTTAGATCTCTATAAACTTGACTTAACTTAGTCATAACAATTATAACTAACCTAGTGACATGAGTTAGTTCGAATTGTTAGCCACCTCAAATTAGCACTGGATCGATACAAATGGCCAGATAAGTGAGATCGGTGGAAGGGATATGCCATTAACTTGACAAGAATGCATTCAAGTCGAGTAGCTTCCAATTAAAAATTAGTTAATTGTATCAATAAGACTTACTTTAGACACCAAATTATCAAATCAGAATCAATTGGGTTAGCCTACAATTTAGGCTCAAACTACAGAGCTAAATTAGGTCTTGACTTGATCGAGTCACATCTCAATGTGATTCAATCTTGACCCAGACTTAATCCTATTATGCTGGTCAAATCTAAGCTCTCTTTGAACCCAGCTAACCAACTCTTGATTCTATTTGATCAACCGCTAGAGCTAATTGAGCTATCCAAGTCCGAATCTAATTTTATGAATATATCTTAGATCTGAGAATTCATATTTTAAGATCTAATTAATTTTATAATCTTAATTCTTAATTAAGTTTTAGGTTCATGAATAAAATATGTAATAAAATTTTAGGATTTCAGGATTTAGGGTTTTGCAAAAAAATAAATTTTGATTTTTGATTAAGAACAAAAGCGTAGCTTCCCTACACATCATAAAAACACTCTATCGAATGGAAGAAGAAGGCCTTTAAACCCTACTTTGTTCTTATGACCAGACGGCTAAGGAAAACATCTTAATCAAAAATATAATTTCAACTAAAAAATTAGTTAGATCTAAATCATATATCGCATATACAATTAATGATCTAACTTATACATATTTTGTATACATCTCATGTATCATAACTAAATTAAACATGCATGATTTCAGATCTAATATATCACATATAATATTTAAAATATAAAATTTAAATTTGATCATATCAAATAAAATTATTTTAGATATTTTATAGAACTATTCTATAACTAGTCTAAGCTTGCAACTTTCATATCTCATATGAATAAGATAAAAATTAAAAATTTTATTTTCTATTTTTTAGATCTAATTATAATAATTGTAACATCAAAAAAATAAAAATAAATTAGATATAAAATTATATTAAATTAATTTAATAATATGATTATACTAGACTACACATAGAACTATTCTATTCCTAGTCTAGTCATGCATCTCATACATTATAGATCTAAATCATAAAATTTTTAATTTTCTGATTTCAGATCTAATCACATCTGATGTGACATCTAAAATTTTTTAATATTAGATCATAAATAAGAATTAAATAAGATCTAAAATAGATATGATGAACAGCCAACTTAGAATAGATATAATTTATAGCCAACCTGGCTCTGATACTAGTTGAAGAAAAATCCCTATTTTTCTTGAATAGGGTCGTTCAAATCTGATTAGATTTGAAGAAATAGTTTAAAAATTTTTCTTCTAAGATCATAATTAGATCTGAGACATCTTGGATCTGATCCTTTAAGATTTAATATTAAGATTAAAATAAAATTAAATCTAATTTAATTTTATACCTTATTTTTGTGTAATCAAATTATCCTGTGATGATCCTGATCTATCCTAAGGTTCTTGAAGGAGCCACGCACACACTTGTCCTCTATTGTATCAACTCAAGCAAGATCTAGATGTCTTCTTCTCATGAATCTTTCTTTCAAAGATCAGATTTGAATTTGATCTGAAGAACCTTCAAAATAATTTGAGAAGGCTGCTTGTCCATCTCATGAACACTATCGCGTAGATGTTGAACTCTTCATAATTTTGATTGAATCTTCCTCTTTGATTTGTGCCCAACCTTTGGCATGTAGAAGAAGGGGAGAGAGGATCAGAGGGGGTGTAGAAGATGGAAGGGGCTGTAGTCTTTTGGATGAAAAATAAAACTTGCGTTGAAGTGCCTAGGCATGAGAAGGATTTATATCAAATACCAATGCCAAAAGGAGTCCCATTTGACCAAAATAACTATTTTATTTTTATCATTGGGACTTTAGATCTTATTCCCCACATAGAGTACTAGATCTTATCTAGGTTTCATGCCAAAAGGACTTCAAAAAGATGTTGGCATGAGTAGATAAGGAAGAGTCCACTGTGCCTCGAACTCTTCTCAAGAGTTTGATCTAAATCAAACTCTATCATAACTTAGTCTAGAACCTCTAAAAATTATAAAATTTGGTACACCCAATGTATGACTCATGCCCTAGCATATATCCAAAAATTAGATCAAAATGATTTCTAGAAAATTTTTTAAAAGTATCTGATCAAGTAACCCTCAATTCTCTCTAATAGAGTCAACTTTTGACCCTAGTCCATTTGCACTATGAATGGATTTAATTTCTATAATTAATCTAACATGGATAGGTTTTAGTCAGATAAAAATAAACCCATTCAAGATACAAGGATAAGTCAAATCAAATTTGACTCAGTTGCGTTGAATCAGAAAGATTACATAAGAAGAAAGTTAGGCTCAATCATGTGCTAGCATGATTATCTTGAACCTAATTGGATCTAATCCAAATCAATCAAACTGGGTTAGCTCAATTGATGACATCCAGATCAAAACCCTTATTTGTGTAAACTAGTTAAGTTTAATTCTATATGATAATGAGATATGTCGCGATCTCTATCATTGACATCATCGAAACACCTTTTGATGGACCAAAATTTTTCTGATTCATACAATAAGAATGATCAATCATCTAAAGCATTCTAATTGCTCCCAAAATCTGCCAGTGACCTAGTAGTATATGATAGTAATCCATCAGAACTGAATATGAACCTTTTGGTGTAGTTACCTGTGTGATTGGGTTCTTCTATCTTAAGACCCGACTAGATTAGGGTTAAGATAAACTCGTCAAACCCAACATCCATCATATGAATTAATCATTCAATTTTAGTCCAATGTGAAATCCTAATAGAAACTCTTTCTATCATCTTCACTCTACCATGGCCATGGGCTTAAGAACTCAATCTCATGATTATCATAGGACTGCTCCTCATTTACCAAGGTAGATAGATCTCCTATTAGTGCAATCTAATTCCTACAATGTATATGCTATAGCCAACATATACCTCAAAATTTTGAATGGCTAGGAGATCAAGTTATGGTGTAGTCAAACTATAACACCCTCAAGGTGAACTGCTGATGCACCTCAGATCAAAGAATCAGATACACCACTGCAGCATCGAGTCAGTCATCGATGAGAAGGTATGCTTTCTTATGACTGCTCGAGGTGGTCATGCTTAGTGCCCTCGTTCTTTAACACCTATACTCTCGCTCTAGTATCTCCACACCATAGACTCAAGATACATCTATATTAAGAAAGCGTTTATACACCAACCTTCTGGATCGTTCACCATCCTCGTGATGATCCTATGATCGGGAGTTGTTTATGAGTTAATTATGAAAATTCATGTCTCAAATTTTTAATTCTTAAAAATATGAATTATCATTACCATTAACTCAAAGGATGTATTACAGATAATTTAAATACACACTATGATAGAAAATAATCTATTTATTAATTTATAGTAAAAATTATAAAATTGCCCTTAGAAGTGTATTATAAGTTTTTAGCCAATCTGCTTCTAGGGCACACATCTAACATGATTGGGCTTAATATTCTAGATACGGTGAGGGACCTAATTAGAAATTCATTTTGTGCAAATGGTGGGTCTGACTTAACTAAGAAGTAGAGTGATATTCTAGGTACGATGAGCTCCATGAATTAGAGATCTGATTTGGATATACCATAATTAGAGAATCATTGGACAAGAGTTGTCCACTCATCGATTGATCCATCACTAATAACTATTAGGTGAGGTGGTGAGCCAATCGATGGAACTGTACCATCTACTATAAATTAAATGATCGTGGAGATTTCTGCATCTTTGCGAAGGGAGTGTAGGGATCTGAGTAAATAGTAGAAGCCTAATTTATTTAAAAATAAAATTCTTAAATAAATTAGTCAAGTCCAATTCTAAAATCTAACTAGAAACTTTGATTCTATACAGAAAAATATCTGTGTCCAACCTACTAGCCCATATCCTAGACACCCATAGACTGACCAGATCCATTTATAAGGATTGGCTCCAAAACTATAAAATTATTTTGGGTTTCAAAATGCTGACTCATGTACTGGACCGGGATCCTTCCATCTTACCAGCCCGTCCATCCACTGAATAGAGAGCATCTCTAGAAAAATGGATGAACGAAGATAATAAAGCTAGGTACTATATGTTGGGCTCGGTGTATGATGGGCTTCAGTGCCAACATGAGGACACCAAGACTGCTCGCCAAATGTTAGCTCACTTATAAGAGTTATTTGATGAAGAGAGTCACGTAGCCAAGTATCAAGTCACTAGAAGACTTTTTAAGACTCAAATGTGTGATGAGTAGTTCATCTAAGATCATTATCTGATGATGATTAAGGACTTAGAAGAGCTTGAGAAGCTCGGTGTCAAGTTAGACAGGGACTTGCAAATTGATATAATCTTATAGTACTTCTTTGTACTTTTGCTGAATTGATGAACATGCTGGTTGTTGCTGAGTTTTCTTTAAAAGGTTCAAAGGGCTCAATGTTTGCTGTGGAGCGAACTTCCTCCAAGATTAAGTCTTTTGAAAAGAAGAAGTCTGCAAAGAAGCAGAAGACAAATGGAGGGAAGAAGAAGAAGTCTAGAAAGAAGTAGAAGACAGATGGAGGGAAGAAGAAGAAGGAAGAGCCAAAGAAGAAGGCCACCGATAAAGAAAAGTGTTTTCATTATAATATAGATGGCCATTGGAAGTTGAACTATTCTTATACCTGGCCATCCTGAAGAATAAGAAGGAGGCAGGTCCTTCTGGAGGTATGCTCGTAATTGAATCTAATCTAACGATTTCTTCTGCATCTAGTTGGGTGCTTGACTTTGATTCTAGTGCTCATCTGTGCACTTGTATACAGGATCTTGAGGAGAGCAGGATGCTGAGGGATGGTGAGATGATCATACGTATCGAGAATGGAGCAAGAGTTGCTACTGTGGCCGTGGTAACCTATCCTCTTTGATTATTATCAGGATTAGATCTAGTACTTAGGGATTGTTATTATGTGCTTGCAGCAAGCAGGAATTTGATTTTTATTTCTTATTTAGCACAAGAAGGCTATGTAACTAGTTTTCTTAAGGACTATTATAATATTCTTTTTGAAAGAAATAAAATTTAGGTGGTTTTCTTATTTAATGGTCTCTACCATTCACATGTTAATGTTTCTATTTTTAATATCGAGCAAAACATGAATGCCATAGGATCAAAGCGACCTAGGGATAGTCTAAATGATAGATATTTATGGCACCTTAGGCTAGGTCATATAGTGGAAGACAAGATTTACAAATTGAAGAAATTTGGCCTATTGAGTCTGTTGACTTTCGAGTCATATCCGATTTGTGAATCATGCCTTCATGGCAAAATGATCAAGCTTCTTTTTGTAGGACATGGGGAAAGGGCCGCAGACCAACTTGCCTTGGTACACATAGATGTGGGTAGCCCATTTAATGTGCCGACCAGAGGTAATTATATCTACTTTATTATCTTTACTGATGATTTATCTCAGTATGGATATGTGTTTGATGCGACACAAGTCTAAAGCCTTTGAAAGGTTCAAGAAATTCAGAGTTAAAGTAGAAAAATAAACTGGAAAGCCCATTAAGATTCTTCAATCAGATCAAGGAGGTGAATATCTTCATAAAAAATTTTTGGACTATCTTAAAGATAATGGCATGGTCTCACAATGGATTCCACTTAGAATGCCTCAACTTAACAGAATTTCAGAATGAAGAAATCAGACCCTATTAGATATGGTCCGATCCATAATGAGCTTCATGGACCTTCTTGATTTTCTTTGGGAACATAGTCTAATGATCGCAATCTATTTATTAAATAGGATTTTCTTTAAAATCGTTCCTATTACACCGTATGAGATATGGCATGGTAAGAAATCAAGTCTAAGCCACCTCAGAATTTAGGATTGTCTGACCCATGTCAAGAGATAGCAGGTGGATAAATTAGAGTCTAGGTTCTTTAGATCTTGAATCATAGGATATCCTAATTAGCAATTAGGATATTATTTCTATCTTTCAGAAGACAATAATATAATTATGAGTCGACATGCCATTTTTCTTGCAAAATAGTTTATTCAAGATGGTGGCATCGGGAGATTGATCTAGCTCGAGGAGAAGGTCTTCGAATAGCAACGAGCTAAGAAACCTATGGAACCCAATCAGATTGAGCCAGTCCAAACACTACCTCCTCTACCTCAAAAATCAACTAGGGTTTTTCATTCTCCTGAAAGATATTTAGGTACTATTTCAGAAGATGTTGAGAAAATATTCCTCATAGAAAATGGATTTCATGGTGATGATCCCAAGACCTATGATGAGGATATTAGATATCGACTCCAAGAAATAGTTAGAGGCAATGAGGTCAGAAATTGACTTAATGCGCTTGAACCAAGTCTAGACCTTGGTAAATCCACCTGAAGGTATAGTACCTATTGGGTGTAAATGGATCTTCAAGAGAAAGATAGGTGCTGATGGGAATGTAGAGATATTCAAAGCAAAACTCATATAGAAAGGGTATAGTTAGCACGAAGGCATTGACTATCAAGATACTTTTTCGTCAGTAGCCATGCTTAAATCCATCCAAAAATTACTTGTTGTTATAGCCTATTGGTGCAGAATCTGGTTGATGCTGAAATGGAGCCGGAGCTGGAGAAGATATCTATAGTATTGGGAATAGTATCCCAAAGTCATTTATCAACCTATTGATGATTGAGCTATTTTATGTAATTATATATGAATTATTAATTAAATAAAAATTATTCTTTCTTTTATTATAAATCTTTCATCTTCTAATGAACTCTTGTCTGTTGTGATGAAGTTCTTAGGACTATTTAGAATTGATAAAGAAGGATTTATCGTTTAGTCCTTAAATATGTGCGCGACCAAATGATACTTTGTTACCAAGGATGACAATATTTATCGAGTATAGATCATTGTGTGCCATATAGATTGATTGTCCTCTTAACCAAGAAGTATGAAGACACTAGCAGGTGAGATATAGGGGTACATCTACACTGAATGTGACCAACTTCAGAGCTTTTCTACTGTCAAAAATTGCTCTAATGGAACATGGGCATAAGTGTCCCTCCAATCTGAGATCACCATGATGACTTTCAAGCAACTCACTATACTTTGGTGCTAAACTACCTAAATTTCTAATTTAGTGATGAAAGATTTTTGGGTATAGTCAAGTACTTGAGAAATCGGTGCGTGAGTCAAGATGGGATTGACCACTCCTGGATACAGGAGCTGTATTCAATAGTATTTCAATTTAGCAAAGCCTTGGCCAGGGTAGTCCTAGTGAGGGGTCACAGGACTAATTGCTTTGAGACATGATTTAGATGTATCTTTTAGGGTTGATAGTTTAACCCTGAGTCATCCTATGCATAGAGGTCAAAAAGATAAATTATGCGATAACCATATTTACATAGATTCTGAATATTATGATTGTGAGTCGACATGCCATTTTTCTTGCAAAAGAGTTTATTCAAGATGGTGGCATCGGGAGATAGATCTGGCTCGAGGAGAAGGTCTTCGAACAACAATGAGCTAAGAAACCTATGGAACCCAATCAGATTGAGCCAGTCCAAACACTACCTCCTCCACCTCAAAAATCAACTAGGGTTTTTCATTCTCCTAAAAGATACTTAGGTACTATTTCAGAAGATGTTGAAAAAATATTCCTCATAAGAAATGGGTTTCATGGTGATGATCCCATGATCTATGATGAGTCGATATTAGATATCGACTCCAAGAAATAGTTAGAGGCTATGAGGTCAGAAATTGACGTAATGCACTTGAACCAAGTCTAGACCTTGCTAAATCCACCTGAAGGTATAGTACCTATTGGGTGTAAATGGATCTTCAAGAGAAAGATAGGTGCTGATGGGAATGTAGAGATATTCAAAGCAAAACTCATATAGAAAGGGTATAGTTAGCACGAAGGCATTGACTATCAAGATACTTTTTCGCCAGTAGCCATGCTTAAATCCATCCGCAAATTACTTGTTGTTATAGCCTATTGGTGCAGAATCTGGTTGATGCTGAAATGGAGATAGAGTTGGAGAAGATAAGGTTGCCATCAGTGACTTGCAAAACAAAATTCTATTTGGAGTCAGGGGTGTTGGCTTTGGCAGGTCCCTTTGATGATCAAGTCAGCTCTTCTGGCCAATAGAAATGGAGTACTCAGAGAGATTTTGAGAAGAGTTCTGAGCTTAGAGAGAAAACGTATTTAGAGAATCCTTTATATTGACAAAGCTTGTAACAAATTGATGGCGACGGCAATAACTATCAGATAGTGGGCCATTCAGGGCCACGTCGAGTTTGTTATGGAGGGTAGTATCCGTTGTTGTGATATCTCGTCTATTCAGATTTAATAATCAAAGTTTGGATGCCTTCGAGATCATCTATGTGTTGACTAGCGACAGAGAGAACCTCAATTGGAAGGAACCCTTTGGACAATTGGAATGAGTTCGGAAGGAGTTTGACTGGATGAGTTTGGCTGAAAGGAGTTTGGAAGAAAGGGTCTAGATGGGGTTCGACTGGAGGAGTCCAGCTTGAAGGAGTCTGACGAGAGGAGTTCGACTTAAAGGAGTTTGATAGGAGTCCGAAAGGAGTAGTTCGGAAGGGGTTCGATAAGAGAAGTCTGGGTTGAAGGAGTTCGATGGAAGGAGTCCAGCTTGAAAGGGTTTGAAATGTGTTCGATTGGAGGAGTCTGGCTGGAAGGAGTCCGATGGGAGGAATTCAGAAGGAGTCTAGAAGGGGTTTGACTGGAGGAGTCCTACTTGAAGGAGTCCGATGGGAGGACGGCCATCTCCGGATCATCTTGAGACAACACTTTGAGCCAAACTTCGGCATGAGTGGGTTTAACCCCAACTATAGTCTCCCTACTCCCAAGTTCAAAATTCGAAGGAAGGGAGTACAAAAAAAATGACCGCCGAAGTTCTTTTCCAAGTTTCTATTCTCATTGGATGGATAGTCCTGGAGTTTATTATGGCGCCAAAGCTTCTTAAATATGAGGTGACCCAAAAAGACAATTTCTCAAAACTTCCACCAAAACTCTACCCCATATATGGCATAACTAAAGATCTACCGGTCACCAATCGCCTGCCATGATGAGTGGGACACGCATCAATTGCAGATCGACTGAAGACAACCTGCCATCATAACCATCTCGGGCTTTGCAGGGTATTTAAATTCGTCTTCTTCTCCTAGGGGCCTCACTTCTCTTTGAACTCTTCTCTTTCTTCCTCTGGTATCCTTCTTCCTGCTTGAGAGCTCTTCAATTTTTTCCTCTAGTTCTTCTATTCGCAGGTGCTTTCTTGCTCAATTTCTGTCACACCCATCGACTCATCATCCTTCTCGATCAATCTAGGTTAGTTTCACAATCTTTCTTTTGATTATTTCGATGTCCTTTGCATCTATCCCTTTGATTTTCTTGGAAGGTTTTGTGCCTTATTTTCTTAATTTTTTGAGGATTTTTTGGTGTTTGTTTGATCCGAATGTCTTCAGGAACTTCTCAATTTGTCAGTTCTTGGAGATCATCCGATCCAACCTTTCATAACCTTGATCCCATAGATGAGATTGACCTTAGTAGTATGTCCCATCCAACCTTTGTACTGGGCAAGATCCCCTATACCTTAACCTCAGACAATCTTTTATTGATTAGGATTCAATATGAGGTCCCTCTGGAATATGAACTAGAACTTCCTGGACCCATCGATCGGGCTTGTTCTCCCCTGCCCGGTTGATTTTGTCTGTACTTGGAAGCTCTTCATTCTGGACTAAGACTTCCTCTTTCATCTTTTGTAGTTGCACTTTTTCAATTTTTGAACATCTTCCTAGTTTCCGTAGTGTCGAACTCTTTTAGGTTTGTGATCGGATTTCTCTCCCTTTGCCACCTGACCGAAGATTGTCCGACCATTTCTCTTTTTAGAAATTTCTATACCTTCAAATGCCATCCTTTTGCAAAAGACTAGTGGTACTTCTTCTCCTAGTTCAGTAAGAAGGGGTTATTGAAAGGTGCTCCTTCTTCTATCCACAACTAGAAGGAGAGGTACTTCTTTGTGTATTGCCCAACCCTGCTGCTAGGGCTTCCTCCTTGGGGTCTTCTTAAAGGGTCAATCCATCGAACCCTAGTTTAGATGGGGCAACCTTAACTTTGCCAATAAGCTTAAGACTTACTGGGCTCCTCTCCTTCCTGAACTTATGAAATAATGTACTTTGTTCAACATGAGCTTGAGTCTCCTCAACCCTGTATGTACACTTTTCTACTTTACAAAACTTTATAAGATTTCATATGCATACATTATTGACTGTGATTCCTTCTTTGTTCTAGAGATGGACATCCAGGCAATCGAAATGCTTACCAAGGGGCTTTATGCCTGGAAGAGGAATGAAAAGGCACTAGATGAAAGCTCAAAAAAGAAAAGGTTGATGATCTAAGCTTCGCGACCCCCACCTCTGCCACTGTTTGATTATAATATAAAATTAATTGATAAGATAAAATTAATATATATAATTGGATAAAAAGAATATAGTTTGGACTAGTCTCATCATATGGATAGCCAGTCAGAAGCTTATGCCTAGGACAGCCTCCACGAGCTTATGCATGGGATTATGGGTGAAATCATAATTTAGATAGTCGGTCAAGAATTTATGCCTGGAACAGTCCTCATGGGCTTACATGTGGAACTATGGATAAGATCATGATTTAGATAGCCCGTCAGGAGCTTATACCTGGGATAGTCCCCACAGACTTATATGTGGGATTATGGATGAGATCATAAATTAAGATTGAGGCATGATCTTGATTAGTCTAAAACTAGAAAGAAAAGATTAAAAAATATGAAAGTATGATAAGAGAAAGATATGTCAAGTTATGGTTTAGATATTGAATGAAAAGGATTCATATGATATATCTGATGCACATTAATTTGATTTATTATATATATATATTTGATATGAGAATTCATACTTTACTATACTTTTGAATTAAATTATTATTATTGATATAGGTATACAGTGATTCTTATTGAGTTGGAAAGCTCATACCCCTATATTATTTTTTTTCAAAGATATCAGAAGCTTAGTTTGGATGGATGGATGAGAGATCGAATTTTGAAATAAATAATATCTTAGTTAGTTAAATTTTCTAATACCAGTAAATATTTGAATTATTGTAATTGAATAAGTTGACTATTTATTTTGGTAAATTGACTCATTGACATATTTGATATTTATTTAATCATTTTGGAGACATAAGAATTTTATTTTTATTTTAGGCATTACATGATCTCTAGGGCATCATTGTAGAGTTCATGCGGCTATGTCACGTGGTCAACCCAGGTACTGGATTCGGGCGTAACACTCATTGTTAAAATATAATTTTTCAAGACTTTTGAGATCATTTATAATATCCATAAAATGAGTAAACATATCAGTAATAGATTCATTTGATTCCATTCTAAATAATTCATATTTGCGTACAAACATGTTAATTTTGAATTCTTTGACTTGGCTTATACCTTCA
>QRFJ01000779.1:158557-247399 GCA_006176705.1 Cocos nucifera
AGAAGTAGAAGACAGATGGAGGGAAGAAGAAGAAGGAAGAGCCAAAGAAGAAGGCCACCGATAAAGAAAAGTGTTTTCATTATAATATAGATGGCCATTGGAAGTTGAACTATTCTTATACCTGGCCATCCTGAAGAATAAGAAGGAGGCAGGTCCTTCTGGAGGTATGCTCGTAATTGAATCTAATCTAACGATTTCTTCTGCATCTAGTTGGGTGCTTGACTTTGATTCTAGTGCTCATCTGTGCACTTGTATACAGGATCTTGAGGAGAGCAGGATGCTGAGGGATGGTGAGATGATCATACGTATCGAGAATGGAGCAAGAGTTGCTACTGTGGCCGTGGTAACCTATCCTCTTTGATTATTATCAGGATTAGATCTAGTACTTAGGGATTGTTATTATGTGCTTGCAGCAAGCAGGAATTTGATTTTTATTTCTTATTTAGCACAAGAAGGCTATGTAACTAGTTTTCTTAAGGACTATTATAATATTCTTTTTGAAAGAAATAAAATTTAGGTGGTTTTCTTATTTAATGGTCTCTACCATTCACATGTTAATGTTTCTATTTTTAATATCGAGCAAAACATGAATGCCATAGGATCAAAGCGACCTAGGGATAGTCTAAATGATAGATATTTATGGCACCTTAGGCTAGGTCATATAGTGGAAGACAAGATTTACAAATTGAAGAAATTTGGCCTATTGAGTCTGTTGACTTTCGAGTCATATCCGATTTGTGAATCATGCCTTCATGGCAAAATGATCAAGCTTCTTTTTGTAGGACATGGGGAAAGGGCCGCAGACCAACTTGCCTTGGTACACATAGATGTGGGTAGCCCATTTAATGTGCCGACCAGAGGTAATTATATCTACTTTATTATCTTTACTGATGATTTATCTCAGTATGGATATGTGTTTGATGCGACACAAGTCTAAAGCCTTTGAAAGGTTCAAGAAATTCAGAGTTAAAGTAGAAAAATAAACTGGAAAGCCCATTAAGATTCTTCAATCAGATCAAGGAGGTGAATATCTTCATAAAAAATTTTTGGACTATCTTAAAGATAATGGCATGGTCTCACAATGGATTCCACTTAGAATGCCTCAACTTAACAGAATTTCAGAATGAAGAAATCAGACCCTATTAGATATGGTCCGATCCATAATGAGCTTCATGGACCTTCTTGATTTTCTTTGGGAACATAGTCTAATGATCGCAATCTATTTATTAAATAGGATTTTCTTTAAAATCGTTCCTATTACACCGTATGAGATATGGCATGGTAAGAAATCAAGTCTAAGCCACCTCAGAATTTAGGATTGTCTGACCCATGTCAAGAGATAGCAGGTGGATAAATTAGAGTCTAGGTTCTTTAGATCTTGAATCATAGGATATCCTAATTAGCAATTAGGATATTATTTCTATCTTTCAGAAGACAATAATATAATTATGAGTCGACATGCCATTTTTCTTGCAAAATAGTTTATTCAAGATGGTGGCATCGGGAGATTGATCTAGCTCGAGGAGAAGGTCTTCGAATAGCAACGAGCTAAGAAACCTATGGAACCCAATCAGATTGAGCCAGTCCAAACACTACCTCCTCTACCTCAAAAATCAACTAGGGTTTTTCATTCTCCTGAAAGATATTTAGGTACTATTTCAGAAGATGTTGAGAAAATATTCCTCATAGAAAATGGATTTCATGGTGATGATCCCAAGACCTATGATGAGGATATTAGATATCGACTCCAAGAAATAGTTAGAGGCAATGAGGTCAGAAATTGACTTAATGCGCTTGAACCAAGTCTAGACCTTGGTAAATCCACCTGAAGGTATAGTACCTATTGGGTGTAAATGGATCTTCAAGAGAAAGATAGGTGCTGATGGGAATGTAGAGATATTCAAAGCAAAACTCATATAGAAAGGGTATAGTTAGCACGAAGGCATTGACTATCAAGATACTTTTTCGTCAGTAGCCATGCTTAAATCCATCCAAAAATTACTTGTTGTTATAGCCTATTGGTGCAGAATCTGGTTGATGCTGAAATGGAGCCGGAGCTGGAGAAGATATCTATAGTATTGGGAATAGTATCCCAAAGTCATTTATCAACCTATTGATGATTGAGCTATTTTATGTAATTATATATGAATTATTAATTAAATAAAAATTATTCTTTCTTTTATTATAAATCTTTCATCTTCTAATGAACTCTTGTCTGTTGTGATGAAGTTCTTAGGACTATTTAGAATTGATAAAGAAGGATTTATCGTTTAGTCCTTAAATATGTGCGCGACCAAATGATACTTTGTTACCAAGGATGACAATATTTATCGAGTATAGATCATTGTGTGCCATATAGATTGATTGTCCTCTTAACCAAGAAGTATGAAGACACTAGCAGGTGAGATATAGGGGTACATCTACACTGAATGTGACCAACTTCAGAGCTTTTCTACTGTCAAAAATTGCTCTAATGGAACATGGGCATAAGTGTCCCTCCAATCTGAGATCACCATGATGACTTTCAAGCAACTCACTATACTTTGGTGCTAAACTACCTAAATTTCTAATTTAGTGATGAAAGATTTTTGGGTATAGTCAAGTACTTGAGAAATCGGTGCGTGAGTCAAGATGGGATTGACCACTCCTGGATACAGGAGCTGTATTCAATAGTATTTCAATTTAGCAAAGCCTTGGCCAGGGTAGTCCTAGTGAGGGGTCACAGGACTAATTGCTTTGAGACATGATTTAGATGTATCTTTTAGGGTTGATAGTTTAACCCTGAGTCATCCTATGCATAGAGGTCAAAAAGATAAATTATGCGATAACCATATTTACATAGATTCTGAATATTATGATTGTGAGTCGACATGCCATTTTTCTTGCAAAAGAGTTTATTCAAGATGGTGGCATCGGGAGATAGATCTGGCTCGAGGAGAAGGTCTTCGAACAACAATGAGCTAAGAAACCTATGGAACCCAATCAGATTGAGCCAGTCCAAACACTACCTCCTCCACCTCAAAAATCAACTAGGGTTTTTCATTCTCCTAAAAGATACTTAGGTACTATTTCAGAAGATGTTGAAAAAATATTCCTCATAAGAAATGGGTTTCATGGTGATGATCCCATGATCTATGATGAGTCGATATTAGATATCGACTCCAAGAAATAGTTAGAGGCTATGAGGTCAGAAATTGACGTAATGCACTTGAACCAAGTCTAGACCTTGCTAAATCCACCTGAAGGTATAGTACCTATTGGGTGTAAATGGATCTTCAAGAGAAAGATAGGTGCTGATGGGAATGTAGAGATATTCAAAGCAAAACTCATATAGAAAGGGTATAGTTAGCACGAAGGCATTGACTATCAAGATACTTTTTCGCCAGTAGCCATGCTTAAATCCATCCGCAAATTACTTGTTGTTATAGCCTATTGGTGCAGAATCTGGTTGATGCTGAAATGGAGATAGAGTTGGAGAAGATAAGGTTGCCATCAGTGACTTGCAAAACAAAATTCTATTTGGAGTCAGGGGTGTTGGCTTTGGCAGGTCCCTTTGATGATCAAGTCAGCTCTTCTGGCCAATAGAAATGGAGTACTCAGAGAGATTTTGAGAAGAGTTCTGAGCTTAGAGAGAAAACGTATTTAGAGAATCCTTTATATTGACAAAGCTTGTAACAAATTGATGGCGACGGCAATAACTATCAGATAGTGGGCCATTCAGGGCCACGTCGAGTTTGTTATGGAGGGTAGTATCCGTTGTTGTGATATCTCGTCTATTCAGATTTAATAATCAAAGTTTGGATGCCTTCGAGATCATCTATGTGTTGACTAGCGACAGAGAGAACCTCAATTGGAAGGAACCCTTTGGACAATTGGAATGAGTTCGGAAGGAGTTTGACTGGATGAGTTTGGCTGAAAGGAGTTTGGAAGAAAGGGTCTAGATGGGGTTCGACTGGAGGAGTCCAGCTTGAAGGAGTCTGACGAGAGGAGTTCGACTTAAAGGAGTTTGATAGGAGTCCGAAAGGAGTAGTTCGGAAGGGGTTCGATAAGAGAAGTCTGGGTTGAAGGAGTTCGATGGAAGGAGTCCAGCTTGAAAGGGTTTGAAATGTGTTCGATTGGAGGAGTCTGGCTGGAAGGAGTCCGATGGGAGGAATTCAGAAGGAGTCTAGAAGGGGTTTGACTGGAGGAGTCCTACTTGAAGGAGTCCGATGGGAGGACGGCCATCTCCGGATCATCTTGAGACAACACTTTGAGCCAAACTTCGGCATGAGTGGGTTTAACCCCAACTATAGTCTCCCTACTCCCAAGTTCAAAATTCGAAGGAAGGGAGTACAAAAAAAATGACCGCCGAAGTTCTTTTCCAAGTTTCTATTCTCATTGGATGGATAGTCCTGGAGTTTATTATGGCGCCAAAGCTTCTTAAATATGAGGTGACCCAAAAAGACAATTTCTCAAAACTTCCACCAAAACTCTACCCCATATATGGCATAACTAAAGATCTACCGGTCACCAATCGCCTGCCATGATGAGTGGGACACGCATCAATTGCAGATCGACTGAAGACAACCTGCCATCATAACCATCTCGGGCTTTGCAGGGTATTTAAATTCGTCTTCTTCTCCTAGGGGCCTCACTTCTCTTTGAACTCTTCTCTTTCTTCCTCTGGTATCCTTCTTCCTGCTTGAGAGCTCTTCAATTTTTTCCTCTAGTTCTTCTATTCGCAGGTGCTTTCTTGCTCAATTTCTGTCACACCCATCGACTCATCATCCTTCTCGATCAATCTAGGTTAGTTTCACAATCTTTCTTTTGATTATTTCGATGTCCTTTGCATCTATCCCTTTGATTTTCTTGGAAGGTTTTGTGCCTTATTTTCTTAATTTTTTGAGGATTTTTTGGTGTTTGTTTGATCCGAATGTCTTCAGGAACTTCTCAATTTGTCAGTTCTTGGAGATCATCCGATCCAACCTTTCATAACCTTGATCCCATAGATGAGATTGACCTTAGTAGTATGTCCCATCCAACCTTTGTACTGGGCAAGATCCCCTATACCTTAACCTCAGACAATCTTTTATTGATTAGGATTCAATATGAGGTCCCTCTGGAATATGAACTAGAACTTCCTGGACCCATCGATCGGGCTTGTTCTCCCCTGCCCGGTTGATTTTGTCTGTACTTGGAAGCTCTTCATTCTGGACTAAGACTTCCTCTTTCATCTTTTGTAGTTGCACTTTTTCAATTTTTGAACATCTTCCTAGTTTCCGTAGTGTCGAACTCTTTTAGGTTTGTGATCGGATTTCTCTCCCTTTGCCACCTGACCGAAGATTGTCCGACCATTTCTCTTTTTAGAAATTTCTATACCTTCAAATGCCATCCTTTTGCAAAAGACTAGTGGTACTTCTTCTCCTAGTTCAGTAAGAAGGGGTTATTGAAAGGTGCTCCTTCTTCTATCCACAACTAGAAGGAGAGGTACTTCTTTGTGTATTGCCCAACCCTGCTGCTAGGGCTTCCTCCTTGGGGTCTTCTTAAAGGGTCAATCCATCGAACCCTAGTTTAGATGGGGCAACCTTAACTTTGCCAATAAGCTTAAGACTTACTGGGCTCCTCTCCTTCCTGAACTTATGAAATAATGTACTTTGTTCAACATGAGCTTGAGTCTCCTCAACCCTGTATGTACACTTTTCTACTTTACAAAACTTTATAAGATTTCATATGCATACATTATTGACTGTGATTCCTTCTTTGTTCTAGAGATGGACATCCAGGCAATCGAAATGCTTACCAAGGGGCTTTATGCCTGGAAGAGGAATGAAAAGGCACTAGATGAAAGCTCAAAAAAGAAAAGGTTGATGATCTAAGCTTCGCGACCCCCACCTCTGCCACTGTTGCCTCCAAAGTTGCCGAAGGTGTCGAAGTTATCCCGACCACTGAGGTTAGCACCATTTAAGGGTGCTTTGTGCCTCCAACATCCCCAAGCCCTCCAGCCAAAGATTAAGCTCTGCAACCTCATGCCGAAAGAGAGAAACAAGGAAAGAAGAAGGTTGTCATGAAGATACCTCGTAAGGCTCATCCTAGTGAGTCCAACGATGATAGTGAAAATATGGGAGAAGATCCCTTCAACAACCCGAAGATCATCTGGAACCTAACTAAGTTCGCTGCACCTGAAGTGGTTGACCGAATTGCTGACCTTGATCATGCACAGCTCATCTGGGATTCCCTTGGGACCTTCCTCAAGGTGCTTGTTGATTCTCTTCTCTCTTCATTTTTTTTTGCATGCATGACAACATTTGTTTATTACAGTCAGATCACCAAATACTTGTCCACATCAGAATGGTGCATCGTCTGAAGGAAGAAGCCCTGAAGGTTCAGGAGGACCTTCAGGCTGAAGTCGCTCATCTTCAAGAAGAGAAAGTTGTCAAGGTTGATCGCCTCGCAAAGAAGAAGGAGGTCAAAGTTGAAGGTCTCCAAGAGGTGCTCAGGAAGGAGGAGCTCACTTCTATAGGGCTAAAGGCCACTCTAGCCTTGGAGGAGTAGAGCAGGAGAAAAGATGAGGTCAAGGTTGCTGAGTAGAAGGATCAAATCTCAAGGAAGATCTTAGAAGCGAAGATTCAGGCGGTGGAAGAGTTCAAGATTTTCTTTGAAATGAGAAAACTGAATGTCAAGTTCGACCAACAGGCCTTCATCAAGGGGTATGAAATCTATGAAGACAAAGTGGCTCACAAATTCTCCGAGCTTGATCTTAGCTTCTAGGATGAGGAAGTTCCTGATGAAGAGGTGGGACCATCCACTGCCGCGGTCGACCCTTCTCCTGCCGAAGTCACCCTCAAGCCCTTTGAACCTACTATCGAGGCACCCAAACCTACACTAGAGCCTAAGGTTGTAGAGGACTCTCTAACATCGTCCGTTGCCATGCCTCATGAGGTTGAAAACCTCAAATAGTTGTTTTTTTTTCTTTGTTATTTTTTTTTTAATGTACATACAACACTTTGAACAATGAAAGTAGATCTTCTTTCTTTATGCTTGTGTTGTTTATTATCCAGAATTCTCATAGCAATCAGAGTCATGACCCATCATCTCCAATCGAAGCTGATCCCCTACCTAGGGGCATTCCTCTAAAATCAGTGGTTAGAAATTTGAAGAAAAAAGTTGAAGAAAATTGAAGGCGAGCTTCAAAGGTCGAGGAAGGATTGTTCAAAGGTGATGGTAGAGGTTACTCACTTGCATCAAGTGCATATAAATAATTGCATGGACTATATCAATAACAAGCACCATTTGATTGAAGAACTAGAATGAGTGAAGAAGCTCGATAGCGAGAAGGCTTGAACTTTGACCACCAAGGCGAGCTCTCTAAAAATCAAGTTGAGGGCCGTGCATGAAAGGATCCAAATACTCAAAGGAAGTTCACCATGGTCCACTAATCAAATCGAGTATCGTTGGGAATGATCGAAAAGGTTCTCTGAGTTATAGGGCTAGTTACAAGCAGCTGAAGAGTCATATAACGATTATAGGCGAGGTTGGTGTGGTCAAGTTGCCAAACTTCAACATAAACTCCAAAAGATCGACGGTGAGATTGCCCGACTTCGGTAACAATTGTTTGATAGAGCTTAAGCTAGTTTGAGCAAAGATTCGTAGGAGATACTCTCTTTTAGAGGCACTTTAGAGAGCCTATCCACCGTGCATGAAAAAGATAAAATCAAGCTGCATGAACTAAAAATTCAGATGGCATACTTGAAGGACGCCAAAGCCAAATCTGTAGTTCTAAGAAAAAGGCTGAGGGAGATAAAGGAGTCACATGGGTGGGAGAGGCTGCTGAGGGAGAGTTTGGCAGCTCGACAGAGGCTCTAGGAGGAGGTTGAAGGACTGAAACTCTCTCTTGCGATGGCTGAAGCTGGTAGTCCAAAATCTGATCCTAAATAGGACTCATCTCCATTTCTCCTTTTTTTTTTGTAACTAGTCTTATAGACTTATATTTTGTAATGAACTTTGACCTCAATGAAATGATATTTTCCTTAGTTGTCTTCTTGTTCTGCATGGATTTGATGTTTGTTGATTTTTTTATTTTCTTCACTTCATCCTTTGGCAAAATGACTATTGATGAAATATCTTCCTCCCATCTTAGATAACCAAAGGTCTTCATCCATATTAGGATAAGGTTCTCCTCCTATTCCTAACATGGTTAGCTTTCACTCTTGTACCCCATCCTGCTCCCAACAGGACCGTAGGGGCGTAAAAGGATCGTTGAAAGGGCCTCCTATCTTAAATAACCAGAGGTCTTCAGTCATGTTAGGATGAGATCCTCCTATTCCTAATATGGTTAGGCTTTGCTCATCTTAGGATGAGGTTCTTCTCCTGTTCATAACAGAACAGTAAGGGCACGAAAGGGCCGTTGAAGGGCCTCTTCCTCCTATCTTAAATAGCCAGAGGTCTTCATCTGTGTTAGGATGAGGTCCTCCTCCTATTTTTGACATAGTTAGATCTTGCTCAGTTAGGACGAGATTCTCTTTCTATCTCTAACAGGGCAGTAGGAGCACAAAGGGGCCATTGAAGGGCCTCTCCTCTCCTCCTGTCTTAAATAACTGAAGGTCTTCATCGGCATCGGGATGAGGTCCTCTTGATCTTGACATGGTTAGGCTTTGCTCATGTTTGGATGAGGTTCTTCTTCTATTTCTAACAGAAAAGTAGGAGCATGAAAGGGCCATTGAAGGATGATAATTATCATAAATTATTAAATAAAAATATTAAAATATATATTTATTTAATATTTATTTAAAAGAATTAATATTTATTTAAAAGTCCACCAATGTGAAGGGCTTGATTTATGTGTTCTAATGCAATAAATTTCACTCAAATCGAAGCTAAAATGAAAAAGTTATGAAGCCCAGAAGTTAAAATAAAAGAAAAATAAAAAAAGAAGATTGGTGCACAGTGGACCGACTGGCCGGTCCGTGAAAAAGGTGTGGATAGCTAGCTCAGTGTGCACGGCCAATCGGCATACAACACGTGGAGCACCTGGACTGCTAAGAGGTTCATGATTTTTTTATCGTGACATATAGGGGTAGATTGATCATTTCATCGGGCCAGGTGCTTGGGGATTGGTTCGGATCTATGGTGAGCTCGGTCCATGGCAGTCCACAAGTATAGTAAAAATGCGATCTAGCAGCTGAGAGCGATCCCAATTTAGATCCAATGGTTGAGATTCAAGGGTTGATGGATGGCTGCGATTTGGGTGCTGATAGATGGTTGAGAAGGCAGTCGGTGAAGATCCAATGGCTGACATTATTTCCTAATTTGAACAGGACTTCCCAAGCTTCTAGTGTATGATCCAATGGTCGATATCTCTCCAAATCAAGATCCAATGGTCCAAAATCAATTCAACGATGATCAGGAGCTCCCAGTGGTGGTTTTTGATGGATTTAGTGCCATTTGATTTTAAATGGATGGCCAAGAATAAACTAAGGGATTAAATTCGATCTGGACTTCGATTTGAGCTCGACAAGGATCCAAAAACTCCTGATTTTCTCCTCCATTTAATTCCCTACATGCCAGGAACTGAACAGAGAACCCCTTTGTGGGAAAATTAGTTTTAAGCTATTTTTCTCTCTCCCTTCTCTTCTCCTTTTCTCTTTTCTTCTTTCTTCTTTTTTCTTTCTTTTTCCTTTCTTTTTCTTTTCTTTTTCTTCGAGAGATTTGAAGATGCTTGGAGCCAAAGAATTTCAAATCACATGTAGCTAAAGATCAGAATTCTAGGATGAAGATGAAGTCATTGAACATGGGTTGTATTTTCTTTTTCTTTATTTTTTATAATTTCTTTTATGCAATGAGTAAATTATTCTCCTGCCCAATCTTAAATTCTATCCTCCATATATGAGATTTTAACATGTTTATTATTAATTAATATTTAAATAGGCTATGTTTATGGAGGTGGATTATGATCGAAAGATATAATCTGTGCTCGATTTAATTATTTATGTTAGAGAGAATCAATAAAAGCCATGTTACCAATTTTTAAGAATTAAAGTACTAAATAATTTATGATTCTATTGAGATGGATCATGATCAAGAGATTTGGTTCATGCCCAAAGAAAATAGGTTATAATCATAAATAAATTTTTAAAAATTAGTAAATTCTTGCATTAAAGAAAATTACCATAACCATGTTAGGGATGGATTCAAAATTCCAGAATACCTTTAACTGATTCTTCAAATCCTACTTTATTACTATTTGCTTTTCTTTATTTTTATTTATAAAATCTAAATTAATTATTCTAAATTTATTTATTTAAATTTATATTTTATAAATTAATAAAAATTTTATTTTTTTAATTAAATGACAATAACTCAGCCTTTAATTCTCAAGGAAATTGACGTGCAACTCACCAACTATCCTACTAAATAGTAAAATTGGGTTTAATTTTTATTTGATGCTCTAATGACAAGTAGTCAAATTTTTGGCACCGTTCTCGAAGATTGTAGCATGGTTACTTCAATTAATTAAAAATTAATTAATTAATTTAAAAAATAAATAAAATAAAAAATAAAAAAATCTTTTTATTACTTTTAAATTTTATTTAATTACTATCTTTTATAATTGATTTACTACTTTTTGTAGTTTAGATTTTACTATTTCTTAAGATTTAATCACTTAAATTTACTTTTTTTTTGCAAAACCAAAGAGTTAAAAACTTAAAATATATCTTTAAAAAGACAAAACCATAAATCCTAAAAAAATCACTGACAAAACACTTAATTAATCTAGCAAAACCAAAAATATAACATAAAATTAGTTTTCAACATATTTGGACATTTTGTTTGATTTGCATTGCGTATTCATAATATACTTTAAGGGCACAACTCATTAAACGAGATAAGGTAGGGATTTAATCATCCTTTCTTAGCCTACAAACCACCATCCTTCATATTGCATTGACCTAAGCCTTTAATCTAAAATTAATTAGACGTTGGCTCTAGGTTAATTGAGGTCATTAGGCTAAGGAACCCTAAGAGTTGGATCAGATTAGGGTTAGTCAGTTCGACTAGTGTCTAGGCAAGTGGTTCAGGGACTACATTCCGAAAGAAGATGGTTACTTAATTAGCTCCATTAGCTTACCTGGCCAAGATAATTGGTGTCTAAGAAAAGCAACGATAGGACTTCCATCGATCCTATACTTACCTGGCCAGTTGAATGGCTGATTCTTTACTTGGAGTGCTTGAAGGTGATCTTTGCAGTTAGTGTTAGATATGTGTGTCCTAGAAGCCAGAATTGGCTGATACTTATATACTTCTAAGGATAAAATTATAATTTTAACTATAAATAATAAAATAGACTATTTTCTATCATAATGTATATTTAGTATCTGTGATACATCCCTTGAGTTAATGGCAATGATAGTTCTTATTTTTAAGAGTTGAAAATTTAAGACATGAATTTTCATTATTGACTCATAAAATGCTCCTGACCATAGGATCATCATAAGAATGGTAATTGATCCGAAAGATTGGTGTACAATCATTTTTTATAGTAGATGAGTCTTGAGTCTACAGTGTAGAGACACCAAAGCGAGAGTACAGATACTCGTTAGAGAACGAGGGCACTAAAAGTGACCACCTCGAGCAGTCGTTAGGAAGTCTACCTTCTCATCGATGACTGGCTCGAAGCTGCAGTTATGTGTCTGGTTCTTTGATCTGAGGTGCATCGGTAGTTCACCTTGAGGGTGTTATAGTTTGACTACACCATGACTCAATCTTCTAGTCATTCAGAATCCTGAGGTGTATATTGGCTATAGCATATTCATTGTAGAAATTGCATTGCACCAATAGAAAATCTATCTACCTCGGTAGATGAGGAATAGCCCTATGATGATCATGAGAATCAAGTCCATAAGCCCATGGCCATGGCAGAGTAAAATAATAGAATGAGTTTCTATTAAGGTTTTCATATTGGATTTGAATCAAATGATTAATTCATATGACAGAAATTAAGATTTGACGAGATCACCTTAATCCTAATCTGATCTGGGCTCAAGATATAGGAACTTAATCATACAGATAACTACATCGAGAGGTTCATTTTTAGTTCTGATGGGTTGCCACCATATGCTACTAGGTGTCACTGATGGATTTTGAGAGCAATTAGAATGATTTAGATGATCAATCATACTAGTTGTCTGAATCAGAAAAAATTTGATCTATTGAGAGGTGTTTCGATAAAGTTGACGATAGAGATCGTGACGTATCTCATTACCAAACGAAACTTAATCTAACTAGGTCACACAAACAAGGGTTTTGATCTGGATATAATCAATTGGACTAATATAGTTCAATTGATTTGAATAAGATTCAATTAGATTCAAAAAAATCATACTAGCACATGATTGAGCCTAATGTTCCCTTTAATTATTACAAAAAGTTGTCTCGACTTAGCCAAATATATTTGGACTCACTCAGATACCTTTACATGGTCTGACTGGAGCTTGTCTAGATCAGAAAAGGATTGTTTTAATTTATGAGATGAATTTGAGATAACACCTACCATTTTCCATCACCTGCTAAATCCTATTTCGAACATTTGGTCAAACGTTGACTTTTGACACTTAGACATCTGCCCATGTATCATGTACCCATAGGATTGAATTTCTGAGCCAGTCCATCTACAAAAAAGTAGATGGATAAGGGGCACATGCCTAGGTAGGTGTGCGCCCATGGATAGAGCATCTGGAGTCCCATCCCTAGGCGTGCGCACCCATGGATAGAGCATCTAGAGTTCCATACAGATTGGACTCCAATTGCTTTGGGGTTTCTACCTAGGTGGTGCCAAAGACTTATCTTAGACCAGTCTTGGCACCATCTAAGGATGATTCAGAGGGGCACTCATCTGATTGGTTTAGATGATGTCATCCTACCAATCAGATTTAGATCTGATTGCCTAAAAGATCATGATTGGCTAGGATGATGTGACACTGCATGGTGTAATAGGGTCTATAAAAACCCTATCTGCACCAAGATCTGAGAAGCTTGACCCATTGCCCACACCACAAGGCTGCCCCTCTCTCTCCTCCATGCCATCTTCAGGTCTTCTCTCTCCTATCCATGCCTAAGAATTTTTGGGCTTCAGTTTGGTGTGATCCAAGCAAAAAAAAGGCGACAGAAAAAGGAAGAAGGCAACATTGCTGCAAGAGACAACTCACATCTTCGAAAGGAGTTTTGAAGATCTTCAAAATTAAATCTAGATCTAATTTTTGGAGAGGTGATAAAGAAAGAGAAGATCTCTAGATCCTACCTGAGTGGATACCGATAGAGGCTAGGCACTTGCATGGTTAGATCCAGAACCTCAAGCAGACATCAGGATCATCACAGGATAATTAGATTACCCTCAACAAGGTAAATTAAATTAGATTTAATTTATTTTTTATTTTATTTTTTTATTAGATTCATAATATCAGATCTAGAAAGTTTTAGATCTAATCTAGCTCTAAGAGAAATTTTTTTGAAATATCTCTCTTGATCCAATCAGATCTGAGCGAACCTGATCCAGAAAACTAGGTTTTTCCTTCAACTGGTATCAAAGCTAGGTTGCATTTTTTTATTAGATCTAATTTTATTTTAATTTTGATATGATAATTAGATAATTTCATATGTCACATAGGATATGATTAGATCTAAAATTAGAAAAAAAAAATAAAAAATTAAATAATTTAGATCTAAGTTGTACAAGATGCATGACTAGTTGTACAATAGAATTATTCTATGTATAGTCTAGCATGATCATAATTTAATTTGATTAAGTTATAATTTTTAAATTTATTTATTTATTATTTTTAATATTATAAATATTATAATAAAATTTAAAAAATAAAAAATAAAATTATTTAATGTTTGTTCATATGAGATATGATGAATGCATGTTTAGACTAATTGTAGAATAATTCTACATAATTTTTTAGAATAGATTTTAATTTGATATGATCAATTTAAATTTAATTTTTTAGATAATTATGAGATAATTTAGATCTAAAAAATATGCATGATATGATACATGAAGATGTATGCAAAATATATTTATAGTTAGATCAATTTTTATATATGAGATATATGATGTAGATCAAACTAGTTTTGTAGTTTTCATATTTCTGATTAAGGCATTCCCCTTGGCCGTTCGGTCATAAGAATAAAGTAGGATTTAAATACCCTTTCCTTTCATTCGATAGGGTGTTCTTATGATGTGTAGGGGTGTTGCACGTTCGTCCTTAATCAAAAATCTAAAGCTTATTTTTTGCAAAACTCTAGATCCTAAAATCCTACGATTTTATTTATATATTTTATTTGTGAACCCTAAACTTAATTAAGAATTAAGATTATGAAATATGTTAAATCTAAAAATTAAGAATTTTTAGATTTAAGATATATTTATAAAATTAGATTCGGGCTTGGGTAGCTCAATTAGGTCTAGCGGTTGATCAAACCGAATCAAGAGTTGGTTAGATGGGATCAAGAGTGCTTAAATTGATCAGCCTAACAGGATTAAATCTGGATCAAGATCGAATCACATAAGTGATCGATCAAGCTAAGACCTAATTAGGCTCAATGGTTAGAGTCTAGATTGTAGGTTAACCTGATTGGTTATGGCTCAATAATTTGGTGTCTAAGGTAAGTCTGACTGATATGATCGAGTGGGTTTTAATTGGGAGCTACTCGACTCGAATGCATTCTTATCGAGTTAATGGCATATCCCTTCCATCGATCTCACTTACCTAGCCATATTTATCAATCCAGTTCTGATCTAAGGTGGTTAACAATCCGAGCTAACCCATGCCACTAGGTTAGTCATAATTATTATGGCTATTATAAGTCAAGTTTAAAGAGACCTAAATCAAATCTTCCTAAGAAAAGATTAAGTCTAAGGTCTTCCATTATTGTAGATATGTGGGCCCTTTCCAAGGTTGATTGTTCTCGGCTGGTCACAATGGTTTAGTTGCACCGAAAAGATGCAACCATGTCTATTAGGCATTGGATGCTACGAGCTGAAGGATAAATTGGGCTCAATATTCTAGATATGGTGAGAGACCCAATTAGGAATCCAATCTGTGCAAATGATGGGTCTGACTTAACTAAGGAGTGGATCAATATTTCGGGCATGGTGAGATTCGTGAATTAGAGATCAAGTTTGGGTGCACCATGATTAGAGAATCATTGGACAAGAGTTATCCACTCATTGGCTGATCCATCATCAATAATTGTTAGGTGAGGTGATGAGTCAGTTGGTGGGACTGCATTAGAAATCTATAATCGTAGAGATTTTCGCATCTCTACAGAGGAAGTGTAGGGATCCGAGAAAATAGTGGAAGCTAATTTATATAAAAATTAAACCCCTAAATAAATTGGTCAAGTCTTAATTACAATATCTAACTAGAAACTTTGACTCTCTATAGATAAAATAAAATATCTGCATCCAACCCACTAGCACGTATCCTAGACACCCATAGACTGACTGGACCCAATTACAAGGATTGGCTCCGAAACTTCAAAATTATTTTGGATTCCAAGAAGTTAGCTCATGTATTGGATCAGGATCCCCCCACCTTACCAGCTCATCCATCCGTTGAATAGAGAGCATCTCTTGACAAGTAGATGGATGAAGATAACAAGACCAGATACTGCATATTGGGCTTGTTGTCTGATGAGCTTTAGTGCCAACATGAAGATATCAAGACTGCCTGCCAAATGTTGGCTCACCTGCAAGAGATGTTTGGTGAACAGAGTCGTGCAGCCAAATATCAGGTCACTAAATGACTATTCAAGGCTAAAATGCATGATGGGCAGTCAGTCCAAGATCATTATCTGATGATGATTAAGGACTTGGAAGAGCTTGAGAAGATCAGAGTGAAGTTGGACCTAGATCTACACAATAATATAATTCTGCAATCCTTGACTGATGCATATGGATAGTTCATCATAAACTACCATATGCATAAACTTCAAGATACTCTGGCCAAGCTTATGAACTGCTGGTTACGGCTGAGCTTTCAATGAAAGATTCTAAAGGCTCAGTATTTGCTATGGAACGAACTTCTTCCAAGAGAGTCTTTTGGAAAGAAGAAGAAGTCTGTGAAAAGACAGAAGGTGGAAGGAGGAAAGAAAAAGAAGGCAAAGCTGAAGAAGAAGGCCGTTGACAAAGAAAAATGTTTCCATTGTAACACTGACGGCCACTGAAAGCGGAATTGCCCTACATACCTAGCCACCCTGAAGAATAAGAAGGCAGGTCCTTCTGGAGGTATGCTCGTTATTGAATCTAACCTTATGATTTCTTCTGCATCCAATTGGGTGCTTGACTCTAGTTCTAGTGCTCATTTCTGCACTTCCATGTAGGGTCATGAGGATAGCAGGAGGCTGAGAGATGGTGAGATAATCCTATGCATTGGAAATGGAGCAAGAGTTGCTACTGTGGCCATAGGAACCTACCCTCTTCGACTACCATCTGGTTTAGATTTAGTACTTAGGGATTGTTATTATGTGCCTGCAGCAAGCAGGAATTTGATTTCTGTTTCATGTTTAGCACAAGAAGGCTATGTAATTAGTTTTCTTAAGGACCATTGTAACATTCTTGATGAAAGAAATAAAATTGCAAGTGATTTCTTTATTAACGATATTTATCAGTTACATATTGATGTATCTATTTTTAATATCGAGCAAAATGTGAATGCCATAAAATTAAAATGACCCAGGGATAGTCCAAATGATAGGTATCTGTGGCACCATAGACTAGGTCATATAGCAGAAGATAGGATTAATAAATTGAAAAAAATCGGGCTATTGAGTCTTTTGACTTTCCTGTCATATCCAATTTGTGAATCATGTCTTCATGGAAAAATGACTAAACTTCCTTTTATGGGACATGGGGAAAGGGCCATGAATTTACTTGCCCTAGTACATACTGATGTGTACAGCCCATTTGATGTGCCAGCTAGAGGCAATTTTGTCTACTTCATAACCTTCACCAATGATTTATCTCGGTATAGGTATGTGTATCTTATGAGACACAAGTTTGAAGCCTTTGAAAAGTTTAAAGAATTTAGACATGAAGTAGAAAAGCAAACTAGAAAATCCATTAAAGTTCTTCGATCAGATCGAGGAGGTGAATACCTTAGTCGGGAATTCCTAGACTATCTCATGCAGAATGGCATAGTCTCTCAATGGACTCCACCTGAAACATCTCAACTCAATAAAATTTTGGAATAGAGGAACTGGACCCTATTAGATATGGTCCGATCCATGATAAGCTTCATAGACCTCCCTAATTTTCTTTGGGGATATAGTTTATTAACTGCTATATATTTACTGAATAGGGTTTCTTCTAAAATCGTTCCTACCACACCATATGAGATATGGCATGGTAAGAAACCAAGTCCGAGTCATCTCAGAATTTAGGATTGTCTTGCTCATGTCAAAAAACAACAAGTGGACAAGTTAGACTATAGGTCCTTTAGAGCTTGATTCATAGGATATTCTAAAGAGTCATTAGGATATTATTTCTACATTTCAAAAGATCACAATGTGATTGTGAGTTGACATACCATTTTTTCTGAAAAATAGTTTATTTAAGATGGTAGCATTGGAAAGCAGATCAAGCTAGAGGAGAAAGTCACCCAAGACCAAAGAGCTAAGGACCCTTTGGAACCAAATCAGGTTGAGCCAATACAATCACTACCTCCTCCACCTCGAAGATCAGAAAGGGTTTTCCGTTCCCCTAAGAGATACTTAGGTACGATTTCAGAGAAAGTAGAGGAAATATTTCTCATAGGTAATGAAATTCATGTTGATGATCCCAAAGTAGATAATGGAATTGCCGCTGGATTTCACATCCAGTGATACTGATTATAAAGTATGCAAGCTGCAAAGGTCCATATATGAACATAAGCAAGCATCTCAGAGCTGGAATACTCGTTTTAATGATGTGATCGAATTATTTGATTTCATCAAGAATGAGGAGGAACCATATGTTTTCAGAAAGGTCAGTGGAAGCACTATTGTCTTCCTTGTACTGTATGTGGATGATATCCTCCTTATTAGGAATGATATTCTCATGTTGACTATAGTTAAAATATGGTTATCTAAGGAATTCTCCTTGAAAGACCTAGGAGAAGCATCATTCATTCTTGGAATCAAAGTCTATAGAGATAGACCGAATAGGATGCTAGGCCTTTCATAGAAGATGTACATAGAGGAAGTGCTAAAGAGGTTTAGCATGAAAAACTCCAAGAGGGGTTTGGTACCCTTCAGACATGACATTCATCTCTCCAAGAAAATGTATCCCAACACACCAGAGGAGATTGAAGACATGAGCAAGATCCTTTATGCTTCTACAATAGGGAGCCTCATGTATGCCATGTTATGTACACGACCTGATATAGCCCACGCTATGAGTGTCACAAGCAGATATTAGTCAAATCAAGAAGAAGAACACTGAACTTTTGTGAAATGTATCCTTAAGTACTTAAAAAGAACTAAGGATATGTTCTTGGTTTTTGGTAATGGAGAACTCAAAGTCCAAGGATATACCGACTCAGATTTTATGTCCGATATGGATGATCGAAAGTCAACATTTGAAAATATGTTTGTGTGTAATGGTGGTGCTATCAATTGGAAGAGTTCCAAATAGAAAGTAATAGCAGATTCCACCATGGAAGCAGAATACATCGCTACGTCAGAAGCTGCGAAAGAGGCATTTTGGTACAAGAAGTTTACCGCAAAGATCGGAGTGATGCCATCAGATGCCATTCCTCTGTACTGCGATAATAATGACACCATAGCCATTGCTAAGGAGCCATGGTCTCATCAGAAATCCAAACACATCGAGCGGTGATACCACCTCATCCACGATTACCTCGAGAAAGGATACGTTGAGGTCAAGAGAGTCGACTCCACAAACAATGCGGTAGACCCACTTACAAAGTCATTTGGCCAGCAAAAGATCGAAACCCACCTTGAAAAGATGGGACTTAGATTTATAGCCAATTAGCTTTAGGTCAAGTGGGAGTTTGTTAGATATGTGTGCCCTAGAAGCCAAAATTGGCTGACACTTATTATGCACTTCTAAGGGCAAAATTATAATTTTGACTATAAATAATAAAATAGATTATTTTTATCATAATGTGTATTTAGTGTCTGTGATACATCCATTGAGTTAATGGCAATAATAGTTCTTATTTTCAAGAGTTGAAAATTTAAGACATGAATTTTCATTATTAACTCATAAAATACTCCCGACCGTAGGATCATCATGAGGATGGTGATTGATCCGGAAGGTTGGTGTACAATTACTTCTTTATAGTAGATGAGTCTTAAGTCTACGGTGTAGAGACACCAGAGCGAGACTACAGGTACTCGTTAGAGAATAAGGGCACTGAGCATGACCACCTCGAGCAGTCATTAGCAAGTCAACCTTCTCATCGATGACTGGCTCGAAGCTGCAGTTGTGTGTCTAGTTCTTTAACCTGAGGTGCATCGATGGTTCTTCTTGAGGGTGTTGCAGTTTGACTACACCATAACTCGATCTCCTAGCCATTCGGAACCTTGAGGTGTATGTTGGCTATATAGCATGTTCATTGTAGGAATTGGATTGCACCAATAGGAGATCTATCTACCTCGGTAGATGAGGAGAATTCCTATGATGATCATGAGAATCAAGTCCATAAGCCCATGGCCATGGCAGAGTGAAATAATAAAAAGAGTTTCTATTAAGGTTTTCACATTGGACTTGAATCAAATGATTAATTCATATGACGAAAATTAGGGTTTGACGAGATCACCTTAACCCTAATCTGATCAGGGCTCAAGATAGAGGAACTTAATCACACAGGTAGCTACATCAAGAGGTTCATTTTCAGTTCTAATGGGTTGCCACCATATGCTGCAGGTGTCATTGGTGGATTTTGAGAGCAATTAGAATGATTTAGATGATCAATCATACTAGTTGTCTGAATCAGAAAAATTTTGATCGATCGGAAGGTGTTTCGATGATGTCGATGATAGAGATCACGACGTATCTCATTACCATACAAAACTAAACCTAACTGGATCACATAAATAAGGGTTTTGATCTGGATATCATCAATTGGACTAACCTAGTTCAATTGATTTGAATAAGATTCAATTAGGTTCAAGAAAATTGTGCTAGCACATGATTGAGCCTAATGTTCTCCTTTAATTATCATAAAAAGTTATCTTGACTGAGCCAAATATGTTTGGGCTCACTCAGGTACCTTTACTTGATCTGATTGAAACTTGTCTAGATTAGAAAAGGATTATCTTAATTTATGAGATGAATTTGAGACAACACCTGGCATTTTCCGTCACCTGCTAAATCCTGTTTCGGACATTTGGTCAAACATTGATTTTTGACACTTAGACATCTACCCATGTGTCATGGACCCATAGGAGAGAATTTTTGGACTAGTCCATCTGCTAAAAAGTAGATGGATAAAGGGCGCATGCCTAGGGAGGTGTGCACCCATGGATAGAGCATTTGGAGTTCCATACAGATGGGACTCTAGTTGCTTCGGGCTCTCTACCTAGGTGGTGCCAAAGACTTGTCTTTGACCAGTCTTGGCACCATCTAAGGATGATTCAGAGGAGCTCTCATCTGATTGGATTAGATGATGTCATCCCATCAATCAAATTTAGATCTGATTGCATAAAAGGCCATGATTAGTTGGGATGACCTAGATTCATGATTGCATAAAAGAGAAAAAAATTTGAAATATCTCTCTTAATCCAATCAAATCTGAACGAACTTGACCTGGAAAACTAGGTTTTCCCTTCAGTTAGGAGCTGTCTAGATTTAGGTAAACCCTAGGATAGAGAGTCCATGCTTGCTTAACTTATTTTCTATTATAATTTAAATCCTAATTAAAATATTCTCCTTTATCATCTCTAGATTTAGGATTCTTTAGGCCTCTCATCTTTAGAATTTTCTCTCCTTATCTCTTTTCTTATTCTTTAAAACTAATTAAAATAAAACAAATAAACAATTAGAGATAGATTTAGATAGTATATATGCTGACCTATCCTGTTGAGTAGATCATCTAGAAGCCAATAGAAATCCTCCATATCCATTTTTTCTTTCTACACAATAAGTTTGTGCAATTTGTTCAAGCCCCACCCACTTTGCAAGAAGATACCCAAATCGATTTTCTGAGTTTATGTATGAGCAAGTTTATCAAGATCAAACCCAAATGGCCTACAGATCAGAAAATAATCATACCTTCAATCTAGGATGGGCGACTCAATCAGATTTTTTATGGCAATCACAACCATTGATTACCCCGGTATCACAAAGACCCACTTTTATGGATGCACATTATGATATGCCCTGCCCACAATATCAAACCTCTCCAAATAACAATGAGTCAACCTGTGAAGAGAGAGGATTCAGCAAGCATCAGATAGGTTAAGATTTACCAATCAACCATTAAATAATCTACTAGAATAAAGGCTTAATTCCTTAGAAAAATGCTTAGAAAGCATGATAAAGTCACAAAATGACCTTATGCAAACTGTTAAAGAACTAGAGAAGTAGAAGCTTACATACAATCAACAGAAGGAAAGTGAGTTGCCTAATCAATCTGAGAGTAATCTTAAAGGACCATATCAAACTAAAAATTTTAATATCCTAATAAATTTTCCCAAACAATCAATTAAAGCTCTCGAAAATAATATGGTTATAAAACATCCCTGCAAAACTAAAAAAATCCTCTTAGACTATATAACTGAGGCAAAAATATTTAGCAAAGAACAGAAATAGTGGGATGAACCAATTCCATCACCTTACTAATATATGGATCCATTCGCAAGTGCCTTAGAATCACCCAATCCTTTTACTGGGAAGGCATGACAAACTGATGTGATGATGGAATCAATAGAGACTTTCCAAGAATTACAAGTAAATAACATAATAGATGAAGCATCATCCATAATTGTTCCCCAAGATTTGATGAATCTCTATTTGGCTCGTTATGAGATGGATGATTTTGATGACAATGGATATAATATAGAAGTTAATGATCAAGTAAATACACCATATCCTAAAACTATCTCACATTGGATTGAAAAACTTGACCAACCACCTAGCCCACCAATAGCACCCTTGTTAGAACCACCAACTGCTCTAGAATTGAAACCACTTTTTGATGAATCTACTGACACCCTACTAGTGATACCTACCCAGGAAGATGAACTTATGGATGTTCTAATCACACATAAAGAAGCTATCTGATGGGATATTGCTGATTTGAGAGATAATGATTTAAAGAATGATTTTTCTGTATTTGGCAGTACTTTTGAGGATGGCCTCCAAAATTTATCTATAATATTAAAATGATGTATGGAGGCAGATTTAAAATTAATTTAGAAAAAATACCATGATTTAGATCAGGAAGAGTTGATGCCAAAATATATCAGACCCGAGAAAGGGATTATGGTAGATCAGGTTATAATTCAAGAAATTTCTAAATCATCACTCTCAATTTCAGCCCATCAAACATAATTTCTTTCCGATTACCATAATAATCTTAAATTTTGGTATAACATGCTTGCTCCATATACCTTATTGATCAAGTCTAAATCTAATCATTGTAAAGCATACCATGAACGTTTTTCTGCCATGATGACTAGGACTCCTAATTGGCCCTATCTTTTTAGAACCATAAAGGATGCATTAAAAATGATTATACCTAAAACTCCTTCATAGGATTTGACTGAAGATGTTAAACTTAGCGCTTACTGAGAGGCAACCTAGCTTTTAGCTTTTCGCATTTGAATTTGCCTTTTCTTTTTAGTTTATTTTTCTTTCAGGACTAAGTTGGGGGAGAACTACAAATCCATGGATGAAGAACCATTAAAGCCTAGACTGAGACCAAAAATATATTAAGTCAGGTGAATTCTTTTCTTATTATTTTCTTATCATTTATCATACTCTATTTCTTTTCTCCATTGAGGATAAATAAAATTAAGTTGGGAGGAAGGATAATGGAAAAGCCCTAAATTTTATGTTCTTCACTGAACCATTACTTATAGGATGGAATTAATAATCCAATGATGTACTTCTTCAATCTCTAACTAGATATCAACTGACTTTAGGATGATCTGAAGAAATTTTCACATTTTATCAAGTTGGTACATACTTCTAATTTTTTTCATTTTACTTGAGGATGAGTAAAACTCAAGTTGGAATGTATGATAATTATCATAAATTATTAAATAAAAATATTAAAATATATATTTATTTAATATTTATTTAAAAGAATTGATACTTCTATGAAAATTTTATAGGAAAGAAGCCCACCAATGCGAAGAGCGTGATTTATGGGTTTCAACGCAATAAATTTTACTCAAATTGGAGCTAAAACAAAAAAAGTTATGAAGCCCAAAAGTTAAAAAATGGAAACATAAAAAACAAAGATTGATGCACGGTGGACCAACCGATCGGTCCATGGAAAAGGCACGAACTGGCTAGCTCAGCAAGCACGACCAATCGCATGCGACATGTGGAACACCTGACTGCTAAGAGGTCTACAAATTTTTTATCATGGCGTATTGGGGCAGATTCGTCAATTCATTGGGCCAGGCACTCGGAGATTGGTTCGAGTCTATGGAGAGCTCGGTCCACGAGCATAGTAAAAGCATGATCTAGCGACTGAGAGGAATCTCGATTTAGATCCAAGCTAATATTCGAGCGCTGATGGATGGTTGCAATTTGGGCGCTGACGGACAGTTGAGAAAGCAATCGGTGAAGATCCAATGGTTGACATTATTTTCTAGTTTGAACAGGACTTTCTAGGCTTCCAGTGCATGATCCAATGGCCGATATCGCTCCAAATCAAGATCCAACTACCCAAAATCAATCCAACGGTGATCAGGAGCTCCCAGCTATGGTTTTTGATGGATTTAGAGCTGTTTGATTTTAAATGGATGGCCAGGAATAAACTGAGGGATTAAATTCGATTGAGACTCTGATTTGAGCTCGACAAGGAATCAAAAACTCTCGATTTTCTCCTCTATTTAATCTCCTATATGCCAAGAACTGATTAGAGAACCCTTTTGGAAGAAAATTAGTTTTAAGCTCTCTTTCTCTCTCCCTTCTCTTCTCCTTTTCTCTTTTCTTCTTTCTTCTTTCTTTTTCCTTTCTTTTTCTTTTTTTTCTTTGGGAGATTTGAAGATGCCAGGAGCTAGAGAATTTTAAATCATGTATAGCTAAAGATCAGAATTTTGGGTTGAAGATGAAGTCATCGAACATGGATTGTATTTTTTTTTTTTTTTTTTTTTTTATGCAATGAATAAATTATTCTCCTATCCAATCCTAAATTCTATCCTCCATGCATGAGATTTTAACATGTTTATTATTGATTAATATTTAAAGAGGATTGTGATGGGGAGATATAATCCATGCTCGATTTAATAGTTTATGTTAGAGAAAATTAATACAGTCATGTTACCAATTTTTAAGAATTAAAGTATTAGATAATTTATGATTCTATTGAGATGGATCATGACCAGAAGATACAGTTCATGATCAAAAAATAGTAAATAAGAAGATCTAAAATATGATTTAATCAGATTAAATCAAAGACATGCAAAACTATTCTATAGAACTATTCTATTGTAGAACTAGTCATGCATATCTTCATGTTCTTAGATCCAAATCATTTAATTTTAATTTTTCTGATTTCAGATCTGATCACATCTCATGTGACATCTGAAATCACTTTATTTTCTAATTAAAATAAAATTAAAATTAGATTTAAATAATTTTAGAACCATGGCTCTGATACCAGTTGAAGGGAAATCCTGATTTCCCGGTCCAGGTTCGTCCAGATCTGATTAGATCAAGAGATATATTTCAAAAATTTTCTCTTGATCTTAATCAGATCTTGATATGTTTCAGATCTGATTCTTATTATTTTAATAAATAAAATAAAATAAGATAAATTAAATCAAATTTAATTTACCTGATTTGGGTAATCCTATTATCCTGTAGATGATCCTGATTGCAATGGAAGGTTCTGGATCTTAGCCATGCAAGCGCCTGGCCTCTACCGGTATCCACTTGGGTTGGATCTGGAGATCCTCTTCTTCTCTATCACACCTCCAAAAATTAGATCTGGATCTGATCTGGAGGATCTTCAAAACTCTTTTGAAGATCTGCAGTCGTCCTTTTGCAGCAGCGCAGCCTTCTTGCTTTTGATCGCCTTTCCTTGATCTGAATCGCACCAACCTAAGTCCAAAACTCTTTTGGACGTGGAGAGCAAGGGGAGAAGAGACTATGGCATGGAGGAGGGGAGAGGCAGCCTTGGGGCATGGGGTTTCTCAATTGAATTGTATTAGAATTAGGGTTGGGTGCAGGGTCTTATTTATAGACCTCTTGTGATCCAACTCCTCTTCCTCTCAACCAATCACAACCCTTTGTGAAATCATATCTAAATCTGATTGGTTGGAATAGAGACCCCTGGATTCCTCCTTAGAGGGCGCCTAAGACCAGTCAAACTGGATTCTTAGTAAAACTCTGATTGGAATCCAAAAGGGAGGTGGAGTCCTTGTCCAACAAGGACTCCTAGGCGCCTCCTACTTGGGCTCACGCCACCTTTGGCGTGCGCCCTTCTCCTTGCCAGGTTCTGGCAGGGGGACAGGCCCCCACTAGCTCTCCAATAGGTGCATGACATGTGGTCAAAAGTCAAAGGGTCAATGGTTAACGTTTGACCAGTCAAAGGTAGACTTTTGACCAAAGTCAAAGAACAAGAAATGGTAGGTGACCAAAAATGGCAGGTAATGTCTTATAAAATAAGACAACCTTCTCTAACTTGGACAACCTCCAATTAGACCATATGAAGGCCTCTGATTGAGCACAAACTCCTTTGGCTCAGTCAGGATAACTTATTTGTGATAGTAAAAGAAGAACGTTAGGTTCAATCGAGTGCTAGCACGATTTCCTTGAACCTAATTGAATCTCATTCAGATCAATTGAACTAGATCAGTTCAATTGATGATCACCAAATTCAAACCCTTGTTTGTGTGACCCAGTTAGGTTCAGTTCTGTATGGTAATGGGATATGTCATGATCTCTATCATAGACATCATCGAAACTCCTTTCGATGGATCAGAACTCTTCTGATTCGAACAGCTAGAATGATCGATCATCTAAATTATTCTAATTGCTCCCAAAATCCACCAGTGACACCTAGCAGTATATGGTGGCAACCCGTCAAAGCTGAATGTGAACCTCTTGGTGCAGCTACCTGTATAATTAAGTTCTTCTATCTTGAGCCCTGATCAGATTAGGGTTAAGGTGAACTCGTCAAACCCTAGTCTCTGTCATATGATGTAATCATTTGATTCGAGTCCAATATGAAAATCTAAATAGAAACTCTTTCTATTATTTCACTCTACCATGGCCATGGATTTTTGGACTTGATTCTCATGATCATCATAGGGCTACTCCTCTACCATCGAGGTAGATAGATTCCATCTTGATGCAATCCAGTTCCTACAATGAACATGCTATAGCCAACATACACCTCAGGGTTCCATATGGCTAGGAGACCGAGTAATGGTGTAGTCAAACTATAACACCCTCAAGGTGAACTGCCGATGCATCTCAGGTCAAAGAACCAGACACACTATTGCAGCATCGAGTCAGTCATTGACGAGAAGGTAGACTTCCTAATGACTACTCGAGGTGGTCACGCTCAGTGCCCTCGTTCTCTAACGAGTACCTGTACTCTCGCTTCGATGTCTCCACACCATAGACTCAAGACTCATCTACTAAAGAGAAGCGATTGTACACCAACCTTCCGGATCAATCACCATCCTCGTGATGATCCTATGGTCAGGAGCTGTTTATGAGTTAATAATGATTATTCATGTCTTAAATTTTCAACTCTTGAAAATATGAATTATCATTACCATTAACTCAAAGGATGTATCACAGACACTAAATACACATATATGATAGAAAATAACCCATTTTATTTGATTATAGTCAAAATTACAATTTTGCCCCTAGAAGTGTATTACAAGTGTCAGCCAATTCTGGCTTCTAGGGCACATATGTCTAACAATATCTTCATGTTAGCACTGAAGCTCATCAGATATCGAGCCTAACATGTAGTATCTAGCCTTGTTATCTTCGTCCATCCACTTGTCAAGAGACGCTCTCTGTTCAGCAGATAGATGAGCTGGTTAGGTGGAAGGATTCTGATCCAATACATGAGTTAACTTCTCAGAATCCAAAATAATTTTGAAGTTTTAGAGCCAATCCTCATAATTGGGTTCAGTCAGTCTATGGGTGTCCAGGATATGTGCTAGTGGGTTGGATGCAGACATTTTGCTTTTCCTGTAGAGAGTCAAAGTTTCTAGTTAGATATTATAATTAAGACTTGACCAATTTGTTTAAAAATTTAATTTTTAAATAAATTAGCTCCCACTATTTTTTCGAATTCCTACACTTTCTCTACAAGGATGCGAAAATCTCCATGATTATAGATTTCTAATGGGGGGTGCATTTCCACCAACTTACTCATCACCTCACCTAACAATTATTGGTGATGGATTAGCCAATGAGTAGATAACTTTTGTTAAATGATTTTCTAATCATGGTGCACCCAAACTTGATCTCTATTTCATAAATCTCATCGTACCCAAAATATTGATCCACTTCTTAGTTAAGTCAGAGACATTCATAAATCTCTAATTCATAAATCTCTAATTCAAAGACATTCTCGATAGCAGAATGCTCTGAAATTAGTCACGTTCAATGATGATGTACCTATACATCTCATCTGTATGCTATACCAGTGTCTCCATACATCTTGGTTAAGAGGACAATCAACCTATATGGCATATGGCGACCTATGCTCGATAGACGCTGTCGTCCTAATTAACAGCTTATCATTTGATCGTCAACAAATTTAAGGACTAATCGATAAAGTTTTTCTTTATTGAAACTTAATAGTCCTAAGGACTTCATCACAATAATAAAGTTCATTAGAAGATGTAAACTTATGATGAAAAAAGATGCCAAAATATTTTTTATTAATTAATAAATTAATTATAATATCTCAACTATCAATGGGCTGATGATTGGCTTTGGAACATAATTTTTAATAGAGACTTCTAGATCTAACCTGAGTGGATACCAGTGAGGTGGGGCACGTATGTGGCTCAATCAAAATCTCGGATCAACCATCAGATCATCAGAACAGATAAATGGTTTACCTAAGCAGGTGATAATTATTATCATTATTTTTTATTTTATTTTACTTCTAATTTTAGATCAATCTAATCAAATTTGAGAACTCTTAGATTTGATCAGATGATAAAAATTTTTTAAAAATTTTTTCATTGTAAATTTGATTCGAGCATATGCATCCTGCGATAAGAAAATCCATGTTTTCCTTCAACTGGTATCAGAGTTAGGTTGCTACTTTCAGATCTATCTTTAGATTAATCTAAAATTATTTTTTATGATCTGATTATTTAAATTTTAGATGTTATATAAGATTTAATCAGATCTTAAATCAAAAATTGCATGTTTTAAATATATATGTTTGACATAAACAATGCATGCTCTAGTTTAGATCTGCTATTCTATTTCATGATAGTTTTCAAATATATTTTAGATTAGATCTGATTTAATTTTTTATGATTTGATCATTTACATTTGAAATATTATATTAGATGTAATCAGATTTAAAATATAAGGTCTAATTTAAAATTTTGATATATGTGATATAGGAAGCATATGTCTAGACTAGATCTCTAGTTTAATCTCATAGTCTAGATCAAAAATTTTATGAAATGTTCATTTAATTTTTTGAAGATTATGTGATTAGATTAGTTAAATTTTAGATATTATATATGATATAATTAGATCTAAAAGTATGAGATGCATTTAAAATTTTGATATGTATGACATATGAAATGCATGTCTAGACTAGTCACATAGATCTATGCCATGAGTAGTCTAGATTAAAATTTTTTTATGATGAGATTATTTAAAATTTTACTTTCAAATATTACATTAGATGTAAACAGATCTAAAACATAAATTTAAATATTAAGTTTGATACATGAGATGTACGCAAAACATATATAGATTAGATCTTAAATCATGTAACAGTTATATGCTTTAGATCTAATAGTTTTATAGTATAGTTCATATTTCTGATTAAGGCATTCTCCTTGGCCGTCCAGTCATAAGAGTAAGAAGGGTTTAAAGGCCCTCTCTTTTCATTCAATGGGATGCTCTTATGGAGTGTATGGGTGCTGCGTGTTTGCCCTTAATCACAAATCGAAAACTTACTTTTCTACAAAACCCTAGATCCTGAAATCCTAGGATTTTTTACACATGTTTTGTTATTGAATCCTCGGACTTAATTAAGAATTAAGTTTATAAAATTAATTAGATCTAAAAATTATGAATTTTTAGATCTAAGACACGTTCATAAATCATGGGTTCAGATGAGGGTAGCTCAATTAGGTCTAGCGGTTGATCAAACCAAATCACCAATTGGTTAAGTGAGATCAAGAGTGCTTAGATTTGACCAGCCTAATAGGATTAAGTCTGGTTCAAGGTTGACTCATAGTCACATATGGTCGATCAAATTAAGACCTAATTTGGCTCTGTAGTTCGAGCCTAAGTTGTAAGCTAACCTGATCAGTTCTGGTCAGTTAAGTCGGTGTCTAAGGTAAGTATGGCAATACGACCAGTGGTCTTTAATTGGAAGCTACTCGACTTGAATACATTCATGGTGAGTTAATGGCATATTCCTCCCACCGATCTCACTTACCTAGTCGATTGAGTTGACCTAGTTCTAGTTTGAGGTGGCTAATGATTCGAGCTAGCCCATGCCATTAGGCTAGTCATAAATATTATGACTAGTTGAGTCTAAGAGACCAAATCAAATATTCCTAAGAAAATATTAAGTCCTGGGTCTTCCACCATTGTCGATGTGTGGGCCCCTTTCAAGATTGATTGTTCTCGACTGGATACAGTGGTTTAGTTGCACCGAAAAGATGCAACCATATCTATTAGGCATTGGATGCTTGGGTTGGAGGATGGGTTGGGTTCAATATTTTAGATACGATGAGGGATCCAATCAAAAATTTAATTTGTGCAAATGGTGGATTTGGCTTAACTAAGGAGTGGAGCAATATTCCTGACATGGTGAGCTTCATGAATTAGAGATCTGGTTTGGGTGCATCATGTTTAGAAAAATGTTTGATAAGAGTTGTCCACTCATCAATTGACCCATCATCAAAAACTATTAGGTGAGGTGGTGAGCCAGTTGGTGGGACTGCCCATCCACTAGAAATCAACGATCATAGAGGATTTCGCATCTCTACCAAGGGAGTGTAGGGATCTGAGAAAATAGTGAGAGACTAATTTGTTTAAAAATAAAGCTCCTAAATAAATTGGTTGAGTCAAATTATAAGTCTAACTAGAAACTTTGACTCTCTACAGAAAAATATCTGCATCAAAACTCCTAGCCTCAATTCTAGATACCCACAAGTTAACCGGACCAATTAACAAGGATTGGCAAAAGAACTTCAAAATTGTTTTAGGTTCGAAAAAGTTGACCTATGTATTGGACTAGGACCTCTACTTTACCAGCCCATTCGACTGCTGATTGGAGAACATCTCATAAGAAGTGGTCTGACGATCATAATAAAGTAAGGTGCCACATGTTAGGCTCAATGTCAGATGAATTGTAGCACCAACATGAAGACATTAGGACTGCTCGCCAAAAGTTGGCGCACCTACAAGAGTTGTTTGGTGAATAAAGTCACACGGTGCATTATCAAGTCTTGAAGAGACTTTTTAAGGTGTAAATGCATGATGGGCAGTTGGTCCAAGATTATTACTTTGCAATGGTCAAGGACCTAAAGAGCTTGAGAAGCTCAGAGTCATGATGGACAAGGAACTGTAGATTGATGTGATCTTGCAGTCCTTGATTGATTTGTATGGCCAGTTTATTATGAACTTGTTAGATATGTGTGCCCTAGAAGCTAGAATTGGCTGACACTTGTTATACACTTCTAAGGATAAAATTATAATTTTGATTATAAATAATAAAATAGATTATTTTCTATCATAATATGTATTTAGTGTTTGTGATACATCCCTTGAGTTAATGACAATGATAATTCTTATTTTCAAAAGTTGAAAATTTAAGACATGAATTTTTATTGTTAACCCATAAAATGCTCCTGATCGTAAGATCATCATGAGGATGGTGATTGATCCAGAAGGTTAGTGTACAATCACTTCTTTATAGCAGATGAGTCTTGAGTCTATGGTATAGAGATACTGGAGTAAGAGTACAGGTACTTGTTAGAGAATGAGGGCACTGAGTGTGACTACCTTGAGCAGTCATTAAGAAGTCTTCCTTCTCGTCGATGACTAGCTTGAAGTTGTAGTGGTGTGTCTGATTCTTTGAGCTGAGGTGCATTGGCAGTTCACCTTGAGAGTGTTATAGTTAGACTACACTATGACTTGATCTCCTAGCCATTCGAAACTCTGAGGTATATGTTGGCTATAGCATGTTCATTGTAGGAATTGGATTGCACCATGAGGGAATCTATCTACCTCGGTAGATGAGGAGCAGCCCTATGATGATCACGAGAATCAAATCCATAAGCCCATAGCTATGGCAGAGTGAAATAATAGAAAGAGTTTCTATTAAGGTTTTCACATTGGATTTGAATTGAATAATTAATTCATATGACGAAAATTAGGATTTGACAAGTTCACCTTAACCTTAATCCGATCGAGGCTCAAGATAGAAGAACTTAATCACATAGGTAACTGCACTGAGAGGTTCATTTTTAGTTCTGATGGGTTGCCACCATATACTGCTAGGTATCGCTGATGGATTTTGGGAGCAATTAAAATGATTTGGATGATCGATCATTCTAGTTGTCTGAATTAGAAAAGGTTCTGATCCATCGGAAAGTTTTTCTATGATATCAATGATAGAGATCGCGACATATCTCATTATCAGACGAAATTGAACCTAACTGGGTCATACAAATAAGGGTTTGGATCTGGATATTATCAATTGGACTAACCCAATTTAATTGATTTGAATTAGATTCAATTAGGTTAAAGAAAATCATGCTAGCACACGATTAAGCCTAATGTTCTCCTTCAACAATCATCAAAAGTTGTCTCGACTGAGCCAAATGTGATTGGGCTAACTCAGGTACCTTTACTTGCTCTAACTGGAGCTTGTCTAGGTCAAAAAAGGGTTGTCTTAATTTATGAGATAAATTTGAGACAACATCTGTCATTTTCCATCACCTGCTAATTCTTGTCTTTTGACTTTGGTCAAACGTTGACCTTTGACACTTAGACATCTGCCCATGTGTCATGCACCTATAAGAGAGCAGATGGAGATTTCTCCCCTGCTAGAAAGAGGATAGGAGGGGGTGCATGCCTAGGGATGTGTGTGTCTAAGGATAATGATGCCTGGAGTCCCATACAGATGGGACTCCAGGTTGCTTCATGGTATCAAACAAGGTGGTGCCAACGACTCTACTTTGACCAGTCTTGGTGCCACTTAAGGATGTTAGAGAGGGGCTCTCATCTGATTGGATCAGATGATGTCATCCTACCAATCAGATTTAGATTTGCTTGCACATAGAGACGTGATTGGCCGGGATGATGTGGCACTGCATGGCGTAGTAGGGTCTATATAAATTCTGTATGCGCCTAGGTTTTAAAAGAGCTCTCTCCTTGCCCACGCCACATAGCCCTCTCCCCACTCTTGCATGCCTACCTCTGATCCTCTCTCTTCTCTCCATGCCCAAGTGGCTTTGGACTCATGTTTGGTGCGATCCAAGCAAGAGAAAGGCGACAAGAAAAGAAGAAGCTAGCACTGCTGCAAGAGACGACATCGAATCTTCAAAAATTATTCTGAAGATCTTCAAGATTAGATTCAGATCTGATCTTTGAAGAAAAGATTAAGAAGGAGAAGATCTCTAGATGCTGCTCGAGTGGATATCGATAGAGGCCAGGCGATTGCGTGGCTGCATCCAGAACCTCAGCAAATCAGTAGGATCGTCACAGGGTAATAAGATTACCCAAGAATAAGGTATAAATTTAATTTAATTTATTTTATTAGATTCATTAAATTAAATTTTAAAATTATCAAATTTGATTTAGATCTAAGAGAAAATTTTTTAAAATATTCCTTTTGGTCAAATCAGACTGAATGAACCTGATCCGAAAAACATGATTTTTTCTTCAACTGGTATCAGAGCCAAGTTCCCATAAATAATTTAGATCTAATTTTAATTTATTTTTGATCTAATAATTAGATAATTTCAGATATCGCATGAGATGTGATTAGATGTAAAATTAGAAAAAATTAAAAATTAAATAATTTAGATCTAAGTTGTATAAGATGCATGACTAGTTGTAGAATAGGATTATTCTCTGTATAGTCTTGTATGATCATAATTTAATTTGATTAAGTTATAATTTTTAGATCTATTTATTTATTATTTTTTGATATTATAAATATTATAAGATCTAAAAAATAGAAAATAAAATTATTTAATTTGTGGTTCATATAAGATATGATGAATGCATGTTTAGACTAGTTGTAGAATAGTCTACATAATTATCTAGAATATAATTTATTTTGATATGATCAATTTAAATTTGATTTTGTAGATGATTATGAGATAATTTAGATCTAAAAATATGCATGATATGATACATGAGATGTATGCAAAATATGTTTATAGTTAGATCAATTTTTATATATGAGATATATAATATAGATCTAACTAGTTTTATAGTTTTCATATTTCTGATTAAGGTATTTCCCTTGGCCATCTGGTCATAAGAATAAAGTAGGGTTTAAATGCCCTCTTCTTTCATTCGATGGGATGTTCTTATGATGTGTAGTGGTGCTCACGTTTGTCCTTAATCAGAAACCTAAAAATTTATTTTCTGTATAACCCTAGATCATGAAAGTCTAAGATTTTATTTACATATTTTATTTATGAACCCTAAACTTAATTGAGAATTAAGATTATGAAATATGTTAAGTTTAAAAATTGAAAATTTTTAGATTTAATACATATTCATAAAATTGGGTTCGGGCTGGGGTAGCTCAATTAGGTCTAAGCGGTTGATCAAACCAAATCAAGAGTTGGTTAGATGGGATCAAGAGTGCTTAAATTGACCAGCCTAATAGGATTAAGTCTGGGTCAAGATCGAGTCACGTGAGTGATCGATCAAGCTAAGACCTAATTAGGCTCAGTGGTTAGAGTATGGATTGTAGTAACCTGATTGGTTCTGGCTCAATAATTTGGTGTCTAAGGTAAGTTTAGTAAATACAACCGATTGATTTTTAATTGGAGCTACTCGACTCGAATGCATTCTTGTCGAGTTAATGGCATATCCCTTCCACCGATCTCACTTATCTAGCCATATTTGTTGGCTTAGTCCTAATCTGAGGTGGCCAATAATCCGAGCTAACCCATGCAACTAGGTTAGTCATAATTGTTATGGCTATTGTAAGTCTAATTTAATGAGACCTAAATCAAATCTCCCTAAGAAAAGATTAAGTCTAAGGTCTTCCATCATTGTAGATGTGCGGGCCCTTCTCGAGGTTGATTGCTCTCGACTGGTTATAGTGGTTCAGTTGCACCAAGAAGATGCAACCATGTCTATTAGGCATTTGATGCTATAGACTGGTGGATGGATTGGGCTCAATATTCTAGATATGGTGAGAGACCCAATTAAAAATCCAATCTATGCAAATGGTGAGATTCAACTAAGGAGTGGATCAATATTCCAGATACGATGAGATTCATGAATTAGAGATTAAGTTTGGGTGCACCATGATTAGAGAATCATTGAACAAGAGTTGTTCACCCATTGGCTAACCCACACCAATAACTGTTAGGTGAGGTGATGAGTTAGTTGGTGGGATCACACCATCCACTAGAAATCATTAATCATGGAGATTTTTGCATCTCTATAGAGGAAGTGTAGGGATCCAAAAAAATAGTGGAAACTAATTTATTTAAAAAATAAATTTTTTAAATAAATTGGTCAAGTCTTAATTATAATATCTAACTAGAAACTTTGACTCTCTATAGAAAAATATCTACCTCCAACACACTAGCACGTATCCTGGACACCCATAAACTGATCGGATCCAATTACAATGATTGGCTTCGGAACTTCAAAATCATTTTGGGTTTTGAGAAGTTAACTCATGTATTGGATCAGGACCCCCCACCTTACCAGCCCATCCATCCGTTGAACAGAGAGCATCTCTTGACAAGTGGACGGATGAAAATAACAAGGCCATATACTACATGTTGGGCTCGATGTCTGATGAGCTTCAGTGCCAACATGAAGATATCAGGACTGTCCGCCAAATATTGGCTCACCTACAAGAGATGTTTGGTGAATAGAGTCACGCAGTCATGTATCAAGTCACTAAATGACTATTCAAGGCTAAAATGCATGATGGGTAGTTACTCCAAGATCATTGTCTGATTATGATCAAGGACTTGGAAGAGCATGAGAAGCTCAGAGTGAAGTTGGACTGGATCTACAGAATGATATAATTATGCAATCTTTGACTGATACATGTGGGCAATTCATCATGAACTACCATATGCATAAACTTTAAAATTCTCTAATCGAGCTTATGAACATGCTGGTTACTACTGAGTTTTCTATGAAAGGTTCTAAAGGCTCAGTGCCTGCTATGGAATGGACTTCTTCCAAGAGAAAGTCTTTTGGAAAGAAGAAGAAGTCTGTGAAAAGGAAAAAGGTGGAAGGAGGAAAGAAAAAGAAGGCAGAGCTGAAGAAGAAGGCCACTAACAAAGAAAAATATTTTTATTGCAATACCTGGAAGAGAAACTGCCCTACTTACCTAGCCACCCTGAAGAAAAAGGAGGCAGGTCCTTCTAGAGGATGCTCGTTATTGAGTCTAACCTTACGATTTCTTCTGCATCCAGTTGGGTCCTTGACTCTAGTTTTAGTGCTCATTTGTACACTTTCATGCAGGGTCTTGAGGATACCAGGAGGCTGAGGGATGGTGAGATGATCCTACGCATTGAAAATGGAACAAGGATTGCTGCTGTGGTTGTGGGAACATACTCTCTTCGACTACCATCTGATTTAGACATAGTATTAAAGGACTATTATTATGTGCCTGCAGCAAGCAGGAATTTGATTTCTGTTTCATGCTTAGCACTAGAAGGCTATGTAATTAGTTTTCTTAAAGACCATTGTAACATTCTTTATGAAAGAAATAAAATTACAAGTAGTTTCCTTATTAACGATCTTTACCAATTACGTATTGATGTATCTATTTTTAATATCGAGCAAAATGTGAATGCCATAAGAACAAAATGACCTAGGGATAGTCCAAATGATAGGTATCTATGGCACCTAAGACTAGGTTATATAGTAGAAGATAGGGTTAACAAATTGGAGAAAATCGAGCAATTGAGTTTATTGACTTTCGAGTCATATCCAATTTGTGAATCTTGTCTTCATGGCAAAATGACTAAGCTCCCTTTTGTAGGACATGGAAAAAGGGTCATGGATCTACTTGCCCTAGTACATATTGATGTGTGCGGCCCATTTGATGTGCCGGCTAGAGGCAACTTTGTCTATTTCATAATCTTTATCGATGATTTATCTTGGTATGCATATGTGTATCTTATGAGATACAAGTCTGAAGCTTTTGAAAAATTTAAGAAATTCAGATATGAAGTCGAAAAGCAAACTAGAAAATCTATTAAGGTTCTTCGATCAAATCAAGGAGGTGAATACCTTAGTCGGGAATTCCTTGACTATCTCAAGCAAAATGGCATAATCGCTCAATGGACTCCACCTGGAACACCTCAACTCAATAGGATTTCAGAATGAAGGAAATAGATGCTATTAGATAAGGTTTGATCCATGATGAGCTTCACAAGCCTTCCTAATTTTCTTTGGGGATATAGCCTGTTAACTGTAATATACTTACTGAATAGGGTTCCATCTAAAACCATTCCTACCACACCATATGAGATATGGCATGGTAAGAAATCTAGTCTGAGTCATCTCAGAATTTGGGGTTGTCTGGCTCTTATCAAAAGATAACAAGTGGACAAGTTAGACTTCAAGTCCTTTAGAGCTCGATTTATAAGATATCCTAAAGAGTCATTAGGATATTATTTCTACATTCCAGAAGATCATAATATGATTGTGAGTCGACATGCCATCTTTCTTGAAAAATAGTTTATTCAAGATGGCGGCATTGAAAAGTAGATCAAGCTCGAGGAGAAAGTCTCACAAGAGCAACGAGCTAAGGATCAAATGGAACCAAATCAGCTTGAGCCAATACAATCACTACCTCCTCCACCTCATAGATCGGAAAGGATTTTCCATCCCCCTGAGAGGTACTTAGGTACTATTTCAAAGGAAGTAAAGAAAATATTCCTCGTAGGTAATGGGGTTCATGGTGATGATCCCAAAACTTATGACGAGGCGATATCGGATATCGACTCCAAGAAATGGTTAGAGGCAATGAAGTTAGAAATTGACTCGATGCACTCAAACCAAGTCTGGACCTTGGTAGATCCACTAGAAGGTATAGTACCTATTGGCTGTAAATGGATCTACAAGAGAAAGATTGGTGCAGATGAAAATGTGGAGATATTCAAAGCTAGATTAGTGGCAAAAGGTTATAGTCAATGCGAAGGTATTGACTATCAGGATACCTTTTCATCAGTAGCTATACTAAAATCCATCTGTACATTGCTTGCTATTGCAGCCTATTTTGATTATGAAATATGGCAAATGGATGTAAAAATGACATTCTTAAATGGATACTTTGAGGAAGATATCTATATAGAATAGCCACTAGATTTCATATCCAGTGATGCTGATCATAAAGTATGCAAGCTGCAAAAGTCCATATATGACTTAAGCAAGCATCTCAGAGCTGAAATACTCATTTTAGTGATGTGATCAAATTATTTGATTTCATAAAAAACTAGAAGGAACTATGTGTCTTTAAAAAGGTCAGTGGGAGCGCTATTGTCTTCCTCATATTGTACATGGATGATATCCTCCTTATTGAGAATGATATTCCCATGTTGACCATAGTTAAAATGTGCTTATCCAAAGAATTCTCCATGAAAGACGTAGGAGAAGCATCCTTTATTCTAGAAATTATGGTCTATTGAGATAGACTGAATAGGATGCTAGGACTTTCACAGAAGATGTATATAGAGGAAGTGCTAAAGAGGTTTAGCATGAAAAACTCCAAGAGGGGTATTGTACCCTTTAGACATGGCATTCATCTTTTCAAGAAGATGTGCCCTAGCACACCTAAGGAGATAGAACGATGAGCAAGATCCCTTATGCTTCAGCAATAGGAAGCCTCATGTGTGCTATGTTATGTACACGACCTAATATAGCCCATGCTGTGAGTGTCATGAGCAGATATCAGTCGAATCTAGATGAAGAACACTGGACTTCTATGAAGTGTATCCTTAAGTACTTAAGAAGAACTAAGGATATGTTGTTGATTTTTAGTAATAGAGAACTCCAAGTCTAGGAGTATATAAACTCGAATTTTATATCCGATGTAGATGATCAAAAGTCTATTTGTATATAATGGTGGTGCTGTCAGTTGGAAGAGTTCTAAGCAGATAGTAATAGCATATTTCTTCATGGAAGCAGAGTACATCGCTACGTCAGAAGTTGCGAAGGAGGCATTTTGGTATAAGACATTTGTCGTAGAGATCGGAGTGATGCCATCAGATGTCATTCCTTTATACTGCGACAACAATGGCACCATAGCCATAGCTAAGGAGCTGAGGTCTCACCAAAAATTCAAGTACATCGAGCAGCGATACCACCTCATCCATGATTACAGCAAAAAGGGTTACATCGAGGTCAAGAGAGTTGACTCTACAAATAATGCGGTAGACCCACTTATAAAATCGTTGGGCCAGTAGAAGATCGAAGCCCACCTTGAGAAGATGAGACATAGAATTGTAGCCAATTAGCTTTAGGTCAAGTTGGAGTTTGTTAGATATGTGTGCCTTAGAAGCCAGAATTGACTGATACTTATTATACGCTTCTAAGAGCAAAATTATAACTTTGAGTATAAATAATAAAATGAGTTATTTTTTATTACAATATATATTTAGTGTCTATGATACATCCCTTGAGTTAATGGCAATGATAATTCTTATTTTCAAGAGTTAAAAATTCAGAACATGAATTTTCATTATTAACTCATAAAATGCTCCAGACCGTAGGATCATCATGAGGATGGTGATTGATCTGAAAGATTGGTGTACAATCATTTTTTTATAGTAGATGAGTCTTGAGTCTATGGTGTAGAGATACCAGAGTAAGAGTATAGGTACTCGTTCGAGAATGAGGGCACTGAGCGTGACCACCTCGAGCAATCATTAGGAAGTCTACCTTCTTGTTGATGACTAGCTCGAAGCTACGTGGTGTGTCTGGTTCTTTGATCTGAGGTACATCGGCAGTTCACCTTGAGGATGTTATAGTTAGACTACACCATGACTCGATCTCCTAGCCATTTGGAATCTTGAGGTGTATATTGGCTATAGCATGTTCATTGTAGGAATTGGATTACACCAAGAGGGAATCTATCTACCTCGGTAGATGAGAAGCAGTCCTATGATGATCATGAGAATCAAATCTATAAGCCCATGGCCATGGCAGAGTGAAATAATAGAAAGAGTTTCTATTAAGGTTTTCACATTAGATTTGAATCGAATGATTAATTTATATAATGAAAATTAGGTTTTGACGAGTTCACCTTAACCCTAATCCGATCGGAGCTCAAGATAGAAGAACTTAATCACATAGGTAACTACACCGAGAGATTCTTTTTTAATTCTGATGGGTTGCCACCATATACTGTTAGGTGTCATTGGTGGATTTTGAGAGTAATTAGAATGATTTGGATGATCGATCATTCTAGTTGTTTGAATTAGAAAAAGTTCTGATCCATCGAAAGGTATTTTGATGATATCGATGATAGAGATCATGACATATCTCATTACCATACAGAACCGAACCTAACTGGATCACACAAACAAGGGTTTGGATCTGGATAATATCAATTGGACTAATCCAATTTAATTGATTTGAATTAGATTCAATTAGGTTCAAAAAAATCGTGCTAGTACATGATTGAGCCTAATGTTCTCCTTCAACAATCATCAAAAGTTATCTCGACTGAGCCAAATATGTTTGGGCTAACTCAGGTACCTTTACTTGCTCTGACTAGAGCTTGTCTAAGTTAGAAAAGGGTTGTCTTAATTTATGAGATAAATTTGAGGCAACACCTGTCATTTTTCATCATCTACTAATTCTTGTCTTTTGACTTTGGTCAAACGTTGATCTTTGGCACTTAGACATCTGCCCATGTTTCATGCACCCATAGGAGAGCAGATGGGGGTTTGTCCCCCTGCTAGAAAGAGAAAAGGAGGGGGTGCATTCCTAGGGAGGCATGCTTCCAAGGATAATGACGCTTGGAGTCCCATACAGATGGGACTTTAGGTTGCTTCATGGTATCAAATAAGGTGGCGCTAAAGACTCTACTTTGACCAGTCTTGGCACCATCTAAGGATGTTTGAGAGGGGCTCTCATCTAATTAGATTAGGTGATATCATCCCACCAATTAGATTTAGATCTGATTGCACGTAGAGACGTGATTGGCCAGGATGATGTGGCACTGCATGGCGCAGTAGGGTCTATATAAACCCTGTATGCACCTAGGTTTTAAAAGAGTTCTCCCCTTGCCCACACCACATAGCCCTCTCCCCTCTCTTCCATATCTACCTCTGATCCTCTCTCTCCTCTCCATGCTCAAGAGGCTTTGGGCTCAAGTTTGGTGCGATCCAAGCAAGAGAAAGGTGACAAGAAAGGAAGAAGGCAGTACTGCTGCAAGAGACGATATTGGATCTTCAAAAATTATTTTGAAGATCTTCAAGATCAGATCCAGATATGATCTTTGGAGAAAAGATTAAGAAGAAAAAGATCTCTAGATCCTGATCGAGTGGATACCGATAGAAGCCAGGCGATTATGTGGCTGCATCCAGAACCTCAGCAAATCAGCAGGATCATCACACGATAATAAGATTACCCAAGAACAAGGTATAAATTAAATCTAATTTAATTTAATTTAATTTATTTTATTAAATTCATCAAATCAAATCTAAAAATTATCAGATCTAATTTAGATCTAAGAGAAAATTTTTTTGAAATATTCCTCTTGGTCAAATCAGATCTGAACGAACCTGATCTGGGAAATAGGATTTTTCCTTTAGAACTTTCATATGAATAAGCTCGAATGCATCTTAGCTGAGTTAATAAATATACTGGTTACTATTGAGCAAACTTCGAAGGGTTCAAATGGCTTAGTTCTGGCTATGGAGTAGACTTGTTCCAAGAGAAATTCTTTTGGAAAGAAGAAGAAGTCTATGAAGAAGCAGAAAAAAGAAGGGGAAAAGAAGGGCGAGCCGAAGAAGAAAGCCACGGAGAAGGAAAAGTATTTCAATTGCAACTCCGATGGCCATTCAAAGCGGGACTACCTTGCATACTTGGCCAGCCTAAAGAACAAGCTGGAAGAAGGACCTTCTGAAGGAATGCTTGTCATTGAGTCTGTCGAGCAAAACGTGAATGCCATAGGATCAAAATGATCTAGAGATAGTGTTAATGAAAGGTACCTGTGGCACCTTAGACTAGGTCCTATAGCTGAAGATAGGATCAACAAATTGGAAAAATTCAGACTAATGGGTCCATTAACTTTCGAGTCATATCCGATTTATGAATTATGCCTTTAAGGCAAAATGACTAAGCTTCCCTTTATGGGATATGAAAAAGGGCCACAGACCTACTTGCCTTGGTACATATAGATGTGTGTGGCCCATTCGATGTGTCGGCCAGAGATAATAATGTCTACTTTATTATCTTAACCGATAATCTATCTCGATACGGGTATGTATACTTGATATGACACAAGTTTGAAGTCATTGAAAAGTTCAAGGAATTCAGTCATGAAGTAGAAAAGCAAATCGGAAAGTCCATTGAGGTTCTTCAATCAGATCGAGGAGGTGAATACCTCAGTTAGAAATTTTTAGACTATCTCAAGGACAATGGTATAGTCTCATAATGGACTTTGCCCAAAATATCTCAACTTAACGGGATTTCTGAACGAAAAAAAAGGACCCTATTAGATATGGTCAGTCCATGATGAGCTTTATGGATCTTCTAGAGTTTCTTTAGGGACATAGTTTAATAGGGTTCCATCTAAAATTATTCCTACCACACCGTATGAGATATGGCATGGTAAGAAGCCAAGTCTGAGTCATCTCAGAACTGGGGTTGTTCGACTATAGACAAGTTAGAATCTAGGTCCCTTAGAGCTTGATTTATTAGATATCCTAAAGAGTTATTAGGATATACTACTTCTATCTTTCGGAAGACCATAATGTGATTGTGGTTTGACACACCATTTTTCTTGAAACATTCAAGATGGTGATATCAGAAGATAGATTAGGCTCAAGGAGAAAGTCTCTAAAGAGCAAAAATCCAAGGAACCTAAGGAACCAAGTTAGTTTGAGCTGATCTATAATTCATTACCTCCTCCACCTCATAGGTCAAACAGGATTTTTCATCCTTCTGAAGGTACTTAGGTACTATTTTAGAGGATATAGAGGAAATGTTCCTCATGAAAAATGGATTCATGGTAATGATCCCAGAACCTATGACGAGGTGATATCAGATATCAACTTTGAGAAATGGTTAGAGACGATAAAGTCAGAAATTGACTCGATGCGCTCAAACCAAATCTAGATCTTAGTAGATCCACCTGAAGATAAAGTACCTATTGGGTGTAAATGGATCTTCTAGAGAAATGTATGTGCAGATGGGAATGTAGAGACATTCAAAGCTAGGATAGTGGCAAAAGGATATTAGGTTATCTTCTCGTCAGTGGCCACCATCTACACATTGCTTGCCATTGTAGTATATTTTAATTATGAAATATGGTAGATGGATGTGATAATGGAGTTCATAATTAGATATCTTAAGGAAGATATTTATATGGAACAGCCATTTATTTTCACATCCAGTGATGGTGATCACAAAGATCTGTAAGCTGCAAAGATCCATCTATGGACATAAGCAAGCATCTCGGAGAGGAATGCTTGATGCTTTCAAATTGTTTGGTTTCATCAAGAACAAGGAGAAATCAAGTGTGTTCAAGAAGATCAGTGGGAGCATTGTTGTCTTCCTCATATTATATGTGGATGACATCCTCCTGATTGAGAATGATATTCCCATACTGACATAGGTCAAAGTATGGTTATCTAAGAATTTTTTTATGACAGACCTAGGTAAAGCATCCTTCTTTTTAAAGTCTATAGGGATAGACTGAAGAGGATGCTGGGTCTCTCAACTAGAAGAGGTGCTGAAGAGGTTCAACATGGCAAACTCTAGGTCCAGGGGTATGCAGACTCAGTCAGACCTTATGTCTAATTAAGATGATTGAAAGTCAACATCTAAAAATTTATTCCTATGCACTGGTGGTATTGTAAGTTGGAAGAGTTCCAAGAAGATGGTTTCACCAAATCCATGATTATCTCGAGAAGGATACATCGAGGTTAAGGGAGTCGACTCTACAGACCATGCAGTTGATCTACTAACGAAGCCTTTAAGCCCACAAAAGATCCTAGCCCACCTTGAGAAGATGGGACTTAGATTTATAGCCATTTGGCTTTAGGTCAAGTAGGAGTTTGTTAGATGTGTACCCTAGAAGTCAGATTGGCTGACACTTGTTAAATACTTTCTAGGATAATACATATTCTCAAGAGTTGAGAATTTAAGACATGTGTTATCATAACTAACTCATAAATTGCTTTCGATTGTAGGATCATCACTTGGATGGTGATAGATTCGGAAGATCGGTGTACAATTATTTTCTTAGGATAGATGAGTTTTGAGTCTTCGGTGTGGAGACACCAGAGCGAGAGTATAGGTACTCGTTAATGAATGAGGGCACTGAGTGTGAATACCTCGAGCAGTTATAAAGAAGCCTACCTTCCATCGCTGACTAGCTCGATGCTGTAGCATGTGTCTGGTTCTTTAACCTGACGTGCATCGGTAGTTCACCTTGAGGGTGTTATAGTTTGACTATACCATAACTTGGTCTCCTAGCCATTCGGAATCCTGAGGTGTATGTTGGCTATAGCATGTTCATTATAGAAATTGGATCGCACCAAGATGGGATCTATCAACCTCGATAGAGGAGGAGTAGACTATGCACAACTCTATTCACCGAATAGCTCTTATAGGTGTGCTAACGTTTGGCGAGTAGTCCTAATGTCTTCATATTGGTGCTGCAATTCATCTGACATTGAGCCCAACATGTGGCACCTTACTTTGTTATGATCGTCAAGCCACTTCTCATGAGACGTTCTCCAATCAGCAGTCAGACAGGCTGGTAAAGGGTAGGTCCTGATCTAATAAATAGGTCAACTTTTTTGAACCCAAAATAATTTTGAAGTTCTTTAGCCAATCCTTATAAATTGGTCTGGTCAACTTGTAGGTATCTGACATTAAGATTCTTTGATCAGACTGAGGAGGCAAATATCATAGTCAGAAATTCCTAGACTATCTTAAGGACAATGGCATAGTCTTTCAATGGACTCCACCTAGAATGCCTCAACTTAATGGAATTTTAGAATGAAGAAATTAAACTCTATTAGATATGATTCGATACATGATGAGCTTCATGGACCTCCCTGAGTTTCTTTGGAGATATAGTCTGTTGACCGCTATATATCTACTGAATAGGATTCTATCTAAAATCATTTCTACTACACCGTATGAGATATGGCATGATAAGAAACCAAGTCTGAGTCATCTCAAAATTTGGGGTTGCCCGACCCATGTCAAGAGACAACATGTGGACAAATTAGAGTCTAGGTCCTTTAGAGCTTGATTTATTGGATATCCTAAAAAATCATTAGAATATTATTTCTATCTCCCAGAAGATCACAATGTGATTGTGAGTCGACATGCCTTCTTTCTTGAAAAATAGTTTATTCAAGATGGTGGCATCGAAAGACAGATTAGACTCGAGAAGAAAGTATCCCAAGAGCCATGAGCCAAGGAACCTATGGAATCTAATTAGATTGAGCCAGTCCAATCACATCTCGTCCACCTCATAGATCAGAAAGAATTTCTAGTCCCCCTGAAAGGTACTTAGGTACTATTTTAGAGAATGTAGAAAAAATATTCCTCATGAAAAATAGAGTTCATGGTGATGATCCCAAAACCTATGATGAGATGATATCAGATATTGACTCCAAGAATGGTTAGAGGCAATAAAGTCAGAGATTGACTCAGTGTGCTCGAACTAAATCTAGACCATAGTAGATCCACCTGAAGGTATCGTACCTATTGGATATAAATGAATCTTCAAGAGAAAGATAGGTGTCGATGAAAATGTAGAGACATTCAAAGCAAGGCTCGTTGTGAAAGGGTATAGTCAGCGTGAATGCATTGACTATCAGGATACTTTTTTGTCAGTAGCTATGCTCAAATCCATCCACACATTGCTTAGTGTTGCGACCTATTTTGATTATAAAATATGATAGATGGACATGAAAACGGCATTCTTAAATGGATATCTTGAGAAAGATATCTATATAGAACAACCGTAAGGTTTCACATCCAGTAATAATGATCACAAGGTATGCAAGCTACAAAGGTCTATATATGGACTTAAGCAAGCATCTTAGAGCTGGAATGCTCATTTCAATGATGTGATCAAATCATTTGGATTCATCAAGAATGAGGAGGAGCCATGTATTTTTAAAAAGGTCAATGGGAGCACTGTTATCTTCCTCGTACTGTATGTGGATGACATCCTCCTAATTGAGAATGATATTTCCATGTTGACTATGATCAAAATATGGTTGTCTATGGAGTTCTCTATAAAAGATCTAGGAGAAGCATCATTTATTTTGGGAATTAAGGTCTATAGGGATAGACGGAATAGGATGCTGGGTCTCCCATAGAAGATGTACATAGAGGAGGTGCTAAAAAAGTTTAGCATGAAAAACTTCAAGAGGGGTTTAGTGCCTTTCAGATATGGCATTCATCTCTCCAAGAAGATGTGTCCCATCACACCTGAGGATTGAACACATAAGCAAGATCTCTTATGTTTTAGCTATAGGGAGCCTCATGTACTCCATGCTATGTACGCGACCTGATATTGCCCATGCTATGAGTGTCACGAACAGATATCAATCAAATCCAGGCGAAGATCACTGGACTTCTATGAAATATATCCTTAAGTACTTGACAAGGACTAAGGATATGTTTCTAATCTTTGGTAATGGAGAACACTAAGTCTAGAGGTATACAGACTTAGATTTTATGTCCGATATAGATGATCGAAAGTCGACATCTGAAAGTCTACTTGTGTGCAATGGTGTTGTCGTCAGTTGGAAGAGTTCCAAGCAGATTGTGCTAGCAGATTCCACCATGGAAGCAAAGTACATCATTGCATCGAAAGCTACAAAGAAGACATTCTGGTACAAGAAGTTTGCCTTAGAGCTCGGAGTGATGCCATCAGATATCATTCCTCTGTACTACGATAATAATGATGCCATAGCCCTAGCTAAGGAGCCAAGATCTCATCAGAAATCCAAGCACATTGAGCGGCAATACCATCTCATCTATGATTACCTCAAGAAGGGTTACATTGAGGTCAAGTGAGTTGACACTGTAGATAATGCAGCTAACCTACTGACAAAGCCATTGAACCAGTAAAACATCGAAGCCCACCTTAAGAAGATGTGACTTAGATTTGTAGCCAATTGGTTTAGGTCAAGTGGAAGTTTGTTAGATGTGTGTCCTAGAAGCCAAATTGACTGATACTTGTAATATACTTCTAAGAATAATTTTATAATTTTGACTATAAATTAATAAAAGGGTTGTTTTTCTATCATAGTGTGTATTTAAAGTGTTTGTGATACATTCTTTAAGTTAACGGTAATGACAATTCATATTTTCAAGAGTTGAAAATTTAAGACATGAATTTTCATAATTAACTCATAAACTGCTCTCGTCCGTAGGATCATCACGAAGATGGTGATCGATCCAAAAGATTGATGTACGATCGCTTTCTTAGGATAGATGTATCTTGAATCTACGGTATGAAGATACCACAGCGAGAGTATAGATACTCATTAGAGAATGAGGGCACTGAGCGTGACCACCTCGAGCAGTCATAAAAAAGTTGATCTTCTCATTGATGACTGACTCGATGCTGCAGTAGGTGTGTTTGGTTCTTTGACCTGAGATGCATCGATAGTTCACCTTGAGGGTGTTATAGTTTGACTATACCATAACTCGATCTCCTAGTCATTTAGAATCTTGAGGTGTATGTTGGCTATAGCATGTTCATTGTAGGAATTGGATTGCACCAATAATGGATCTATCTACCTCGGTAGATGAGGAGTAGCCTTTTGATAATCATGAGATTCAGTTCTTAAGCCCATAGCTATGGTAGAGTAAAGATGATAGAAAGAGTTTCTATTAGGATTTCACATTAGACTCGAATCAAATGATTAATTCATATGATGGACATTGGGTTTGATGAGTTCACCTTAACCCTAATCCTTTCGGGGCTCAAGATAGAAGAACCCAATCATATTGGTAACTACATCAAGAGGTTCATTTTTAATTTTAATGGATTGCCACCATATGCTGCTAAGTATCTTTGGTAGATTTTGGGAGCAGTTAGAATGATTTTGATGATCAATCATTCTAATTGTATGAATCAAAAAGTTCTGATCCATCGAAAGGTATTTCGATGATGTTGATGATGGAGATTGCGATATGTCTCATTACCATATAGAATTGAACCTAGCTGGATCATACAAATAAGAGTTTAGGTCTGGATGTCATCAATTGAGCTAACTCAATTTGATTGATTTGGATTAGATCCAATCAAGTTCAAGGTAAACGTGCTAGCACACGATTGAGCTTGACTTTCTTCTTTTGTAACCTTTCTGATTCATCACAATTAAGTCAAATTTGATTTGATTTATTCTTATATTTTGAATGAATTTATTTTCATCTGACTGGAATAAGTTCAGATTAGATTAATTGTAGAAATTAAATTTGTTCATAGTCAAATTGGACTAGGGTCAAAAGTTGACCTAATTGAGAGAATTGAGGGTCACCTAATCAGAGGCTTCTAGAAAATCTTTTGGAAATTTTTTTTCTCTAATTTTTGGATATGTGATAGGGCATGAGTCATACATTGTGTGTACCAAATTTTGTGATTTTTGGAGGTGTCTAGACTAAGTTATAATAGAGTTTGACTTGAATCAAACTCTTGAGGAAACAGTCCTAGGTGCAGTGGACTCTTCCTTATCTACTCATGCTACCACCTTTTAGATTAATTTTTGGTGTCAAAATCAGATGGGATCTAGGGAATTTCATGGAGATCAGGTCCAAGAGTCTCAATGGTCGAATAAATGAAGATTTTGGTCAAAGAGGGACTCTAACTTGGCGCTATGCTTTGGTATAAGAACCCTTGCGCCAAGGGTCTTTAGGGAATAAATAATTTTGATACCCAAAGGTTGTCGCCCCTTCCATCTTCTATGCCCTCTCTGATCCTTTCTCTCCCTTCTTCTAAGTGCCAAAGGTTGTAAATAAATTTGAGAAGAAAATCCAATAAAATTTATGAAGAGTTCAGCATCTACGCGATGATGTTCGTGAGATGGATATGCTGCTTTCAAAAATTCTGTTGAAGGACTTCTAGATCAGATTCAGATTTGATATTTGGAGAAAAGATTTATGAGGAGAAGATGTCTAGATCCTACTTGAGTGGATACTGGTAGCGATCAGGCACGTGCGTGGCTCCTTTCAGAACCTCGGGATAAATCAAGATCATTGCAGGGTAATCTGATTACCCAAAATACAAGATATGAAATTAGTTAGATTTAATTTTACTTTTAATCTTAATATTAGATCTTAAAGGATCAGATCTGAGATGTCTCAAATCTGATTATGATGTTAGAAGAAAAATTTTTGAAATATTCCTTCAGATCTAATCAGATCTGAATGATCCTATGCTAGAAAATAGGATTTTCCTTCAAATGTACCCCTACATCTCACCTGTATGCCATACCAGTGTCTCCACACTCCTTGGTTAAGAGGATAACTAACCTATATGGCATACAGTGACCTATGCCTGATAGATTCTATCGTCCTAATTAATAGCCTATCATTTGGTCATGAACAGATTTAAGGACTAGTCAATAAATCCTCTCTTTATCGAAGCTAAATAGTCCTAAGGACTTCATCACAATAATGGAGTTAATTAGAAGGTGAATACTTTATGATGAAAGACAAATCTAAAAAAAAAATTTATTTATTAATAAATTAATTACAGATACAATGTAGCTCAACCGTCAATAGACTGACGATTGACTTTGACACACATTTCCCAATAGGCACCCGCTCTCTCTAGGACTTTTTCAAGAACCAAGAGAAACAACACTAGAGAGAAGAGCCAAGAGAGGTTGAAGGAAGAAAAGATCTATATTCAATCCACCTATGAAAATTTGAATACAACATATGTATTTATACATAGCCATTAAGCCCGGCCAAAAACTTTCTTGGCTAACCCAATATATGAAAGCACTCACTGAGCCCATGCACACCCATGTCTCCCATGCTCTCATCCCCTGGATCTATACCCAAGCCATACATGAGTTAGCTCTCTTAAGATCTCTCAAATTAGGCCTTAATACCTCTAGGATAAGTCCCTATCCTAGCCCCAAATAGATTCCACGCATAGCTCTACCTGCACACTAAGCAGGCTCAGTCTCAACACTGAGCTGGCTGACCTGAGCCAATTCAGTTGCGTGCCAACCTGCAGTCCCAAACATGCACCCCTTTGTTTGGCCTATCCACTGAGACTTAGCCAATCCAGTTCTAGACTGAGCCAGCTAACCTACAGAAATGATCCTTCCTACAGTCTTGATTCTCTAACTTTGGTTTCTTGCTCCATCTTGAATCTCAGATCTTAGAATCACCAACCAAGCCCCTGGAATCTTCGGAGCCAACACCCTGACTCCTCCTGTGGCCTTCCAAGAGATGGGAGCACCATCAATCCTCATAAAGATGGCATCTAGTGTGCCATGGAGCAGCATCATGATCTAAAAGGCCTTCAGGTGGTCAACCGGATCAGTGGTTCCATCGTAGCTCCCAAATTGGAGGAGGTTGTAGTTTGGCGGGATTGACTCTTACATGATTCATTGAGAGATGGGGGGTCAGTGTAGACATTGTCATGGTTAGCTAGGGCAATATGGCAGAGCACTTCAATCCACCTATCCATGTCCTGAAGCTTTCGATCGAGGGTCTCATCTCGATCATGGATCTCAGAGGGTTTCTGACTGTGGATGAAAAAGGTCTCCTTCGGAGAAGAATCATGGTCTGAGCAGGAATCTTCTACCTTCCATTTTCTCTTTTCAGTGGTGTCAGATCTACTGACCCAAGCATGCCTCCTTGGGACTAGTTCTTGAAACTCTAGCGAGGGATTTTCTGGCTGGACTATCGTCGAGGGTTGCTACATGACCTGCACTATTTTGGTGAGGCCTCGAACCTGCTGCACTAATAAGTTGAACTACTCTGGATTCATCATTACCGCCAGGGGAGGAGGTAGAGATGCCGATGATGGTGTTGAAGTAGATGAATTTGGCTTAAATTTGGTGGCAAAGATGATGGATCATCGAGTGATTGTCTTTTTTGGAGGCATTCCTAAGACTAAGAAAGATCAAATAGAGATGGATCTTTAAGGAGAGAGAATAGAACTAACTAAGCATTCCTTTTAGAATAAGAGCTTAAGCAGGCCCTTCCTCTAGCGCCAATCCTATTGGTGTAGAATCTAGTTGACACCAGAATAGAGCTAGAGCTGGAGAAGATGAGGTCACCACTGAGGACCTACAAAATAGAAGTCCTGTCCAGAGTCGAGGGTGGTGGCTTCGGTAGGATCCTTTGACGATCAAGTCAGCTCTTCTGGCTAACAGAAATGGAGTGCTCAGTAAAGAAAGTAGTGGAGTATCGAGAAGAAAAAGAGAGCTTAAAAAAAACATATCTAGAGGATCCCTTTTATAGATGGAGTCTATAACAAGCTGATGCTGATAACCATAACTATCTGGTAGTGGGCCGTTCGTGGCCACATGGAGTTTATTATAGAGGGCGGTATCCATTACCATGACGTGCAAGTCCATTAGAATTTTATAGTTGAAGTTCAGAGGAAACAGGCATTGACAGTGAAGAACTTCGAGTCATAACATTTTAGAGAAGTTCGGACTCTTTCAAGGTTGCCCATATGTGGGTTGGTTTGTACTAATTTGGTAGCTGGATTCATATGAACGATGAGGTCCTTCTGCATGGTCGGAACAAGATCGACCAGAAGGAGGTCAACTGAAGGGGGCTTGCCTTGCTACTGGGAGAAGTATGTCTGGAAGAAAATTTGACTGGGGGAGGACATTTGGAAATTGGGCAATTGGAGGAGTCCGAAAGAAGATCTACTAGAAGAGTCTGGATGGCTGAAGAAGTCCTGAAGGAGTCCAACTTTGAGGAGATAGTAATTCAAAAGAGGTTTGGATGTCTTTGAGATTGTCCATGCATTGACTAGTATTTGCAGTATTAAGGATTGATGTCGAGGTCCTTCCAACGATGGAGAGAAGCTCGATTGGAAGGGGCCCTTTGGGCGATGACTAGGAATTCGGCTAGAAGGAACATTCCTAGTGATTGGAAGGAGATCGACCAGTGAGGGCTTGGTTGGCACTTATGATGGGCAGATGATTATGATACTCTTGCAACTCAACCATTCCTTTGAAGCTTAGTTATTTTGAAGGTTGTTTAAAGGTTAATAAAGTAGAGATGAGGTCCTTTTGCTTGCACATTTAAGGTTCTTGGTGCGAGAATCCAAAGACCCACCACTCTCTACATATTGCAGAAATCCATCCGGGATGTAGCTCTGCAGATCAAGATTGAACAGCTTGGAAAAGTTCTAGTTAGGAAGGAGTTCGAGCAGCTTTAAGGTTGGCCAGGTCATATTACACTAGGACTGAATATTTAATTGCTTAGAGGGTTGTCATTACTATTCGGCTTGTCTGGGTGAAACCCACAATGCCTTGTAGGTTCTAGAATTCTTTGAAAAAGCTGGCGATTAGAATAGAAAAAGTCGGCTAGCAAGTCTAAGTTGGATGTCTGCGGTCTTGGTACTAAGTAGGAATTCTTCATTGGTTGAAGTTGGTCATGGTTGTTGTTGTCAGACGAGGTCACTCCAAGACCTGGCATCTTGTCGAACTTCGATAGGTGAGGGTTTACCCTTAACAATATTATTCTAATTGGCTTTAGTCCAAGTGGGAATTGTTAAAAAATGTGTCCTAAAGCCAGTCATCTAAATCGTAGATGATTGGAATTAGTATATGAATTATCTAATAATAATAGTTATTTGGCTAGTTCATCATAGAAGTTCTATCTTTCTTAATTGAACACCTAAATTATGATGAAGTTCCTAGAACCATAATCAATCGATAAAGAATGATTTATCGAATGGTTCTTAAACTATTCATGATCAAATGATAAGTTATTAATAAGAATGATAACTTATCGAGTGTAGGTCATTGTATGGCATCTAGGTGAGATATAGGAGTACATCTGCACTGAATGTGATCAATGTAACACTCTACTATCAAGAGTAGGTAGCTAAGGCCAATGGATATAAGTGTCCCACCGACTTGAGATCACCACGGTAACTTGCAAGCAACTCGCTATACTTTGGTGCCAGACTGCTTATATTTCTAATATAGGTTCGAAAGATTTTTGGATATAGTTAAGTACTTGTGAAGTCAGTATGTGAGTTGAGATAGGATTGACCACTCTTGATTAGCTTCAGGAAGAGAATGTCTTGTTGTGTTTCAATTTAGCAAAACCTAGGCTTGGGTAATCCTCATGAGAAGTCACAGCATTTACAAAATTTTGAGACATAATAGAGATGACTTGTATAAGTGTTGACAGCATACTATAACTCATCTTGAGCATTATTGGTCAAAGAGATGAATTATATGGTAACCATGGGCTAGGGTTCTAAGAATGTTGCTTTGCATACATTCGACCTATCCGAACAACGGGAACCAGTTCTAGATGGTTACTTGGATTAGTAGAAGAATTGTTTCCTACACTACCAGCTTAGGTTCGAACCTATAGGGTCATACACATAAGAGGTTGTAATCTAATCAAATTGAGAATCATTCTTAGGTTAAACTATCAATACGATTGATGTTTGATCCAATGCAAATGTTATAGGAGGATCGATTAGTAATTGGATTGCTAATTGGCTCAATCTGATTGAGCAATCATGCTGAGATCAAGTCTAATTGAATTAGATTCAATTAGAATTAGTTTGGACTTAATTAGATTAAGTTTAATTTTTTTATTCGATAAGCCAATTGCAAGAAAAAAATAATTTCTAGTTGGACCAGGATATAAGTGTACCTAATTCCTAATTGAGTTAAAATTTAAATTAGATTTAAATATGGTTTAAATCTAACTTAATTCGGTTCCTAGTTTGACTAGGATCATCCATAATTAGGCTTACACTAATTCTACTTTAATTGGATTCAAAATTATTTTGACCTAGTCAAATAGGAGTCCCAGTTGGACTAGGACTCTCTCACTTTCCTTGCCCCTAAAAGAATAAAACCCATGCCATATTTTTCCATTATTGGCATGATATTTCTTACACCAATGAGAGGCCTTCCTCACCCCATATTTTAGTTAATTGAAATTTAGTTTGATTTGATCAAACATGGAAAGTTGTGATATAGATTCTATTTGTTAGAGTCCTTAAAACTCAAAACACTTCCTTTCCTCTTGCACCAATTTTCTCCATGCCCACCTTTTATTTTGTCACCCTTTTTCTCTCTAGGTTTGTGCATGGTTTCCTAGTCTCCATGCAGAGAAAATAGGGGAAGGGGCATCCAAGAGTTGGATGCCCCATTATTTCCAAGTTTGATTAGGTCATTTGACCTAGTCTTCCCTATATTTGTGGCACCTACTATTAGATAGGAATATGGTGTCAAAACACCTGGTATTTTTCATGCAAATAGTAGAAGAAAAAGGTGAGAGGGCGTGGGGTTTTGGGTGCCAAACATCTTGGAGGAAGAAGGTTTCGACTTGATGAAGACAAAGGTAAGAAAGAAAGTCTTCTCTTATAATTTTCTTTCAAGATTTATTTTCTCATTTTCTTTATGATTTTTATATAATAAAAATTTGAGAGAGAGAGAGAAGAAGAGGGCATGGGGATCTGTGCTCCAAGGTATTGGGGTAAGATGATTAATTTTGGACATAATCTGATCATATCCTGATGAGAGAAGAAGAAGAGAAGAAGGTCTTCTCTTAGGGTTTCGTTGAGAACCCTTCTTCTCCATATTTTTGTAAGATTTTTCTATTAGAAAAATCAAAGATTGTAAGATCTAGAAACATGAAAAAGGCTAGGGGAGAAAGTCTTCCCTTGTCCTAGCATCAAGATATTTTCAGGACATCTATCTTCTCTTAGGACCTTTTCTAATGTGTTTTATTTCTGATTTATCGGAGATCCAAAGGTTAGATTTTTTTCTTATTCTTCCTCTTATTCTTCATCTCTTGAAGTATCCAAGAGATCCAAAGAATAAATTTTAGATTACCCATCTAGAGGGATCCGCGACAAGCTACCATTTTGAGCAGATCTTCATTCGATGAACCTTCGATTTATGTTGCAGCCTCGTGTGAACTTTCTATAGAAGTCGGACGCATGTGCGGCTCAAAAGACAATAATATGAATCAACCACAGAGTTCTCGATCCATGCAAAGATAAGAGATTTGATCTCTTCTCTCACCTAGATGTGATCTAGGGTTTAGATTTAGAATTATTCTAGATCTAGGGTATTGATTTGATCAATACCAAAATATTTATTTTCAAATTTATGCATGCATTATGACATGTTATAGGTCCTATATGTATGCTTTAATAATTAGATTATATGCATTTATAGATTAAATAATTTAATTTATAATTTTTGCTGCATTATATTTTAAAAAAAATTTAAAATTCATGCATGAAATCCTGCATATTTTCTCCATCACCTCATACTGATAGAGGGACATGGGGAGAGACCCTTCGAACGGCCCTTTCGTGCCCTAAAATCTTCATCAAAAAAAGAATGAGAATCTCGTCCATACATGAAAGATGCAAGAACCCAATTATACAAACCCAAAAAACACTTACCCATGGGTTATCGTCTATGATTAAAGGGTACATATGCCGTCGCAAACTACAACCATTATCAAAGGATAACTTCACAATCACCAAAAGAAAAAAAAACTACAAAAGTATATGTCTGACATTTGACAATCATAGTATTTCATTAAAATAATTGTTTGGTACATTAAAAGATCTACAAGACTAGTTTTAAAAAAAGAAAAAGAAAAAAAAAGAAGAAGAAGGAAAAAAGATGTCAAAGTCCTACTTGAAATCAGACTTCAGACTACCAGTACTAGCCAATACCAAGCACAACTTTAAGTCTTTAATCTTCTCTTCGAGCTCCCACCGAGCTACCAGACTTTCACTCAACAACTTCTTATGCCTCCAAGAGTCATCCTCAACTTTCCTCAGTTTCTTTCTTAATACAGTCGACTCGGCCTCCGCATCCTTCACAGCATCCTGTTGATAGACCATCTACATCTTCAACTCCTGCACTTCTATTTGGCTATTCTCATACCATGTGGACAAGCTCTCTAAAGAGCTCCGTAAAGATAGAACCTTCATCGAGTCCCTACTCGAGCTAGCTCGAGCCCCTTCAGATAATTATTGTCAAAGTCGAGCGATCTCATCATCAGCTCTTCAAAGCTTTTTCTTGAGGTCAACAACCTGGCCACACCAATTATGTCTGTATTCATTATGAGAATCCTCAACTGCCTGTTATTGGCTTTGGAGTTTGGAGAACTTCTTTGTCCAGTCCCAGCCATATTCATTCCAATTGATGGACCATGCCGAGCTTCCTTCAAGCAATCGAATCCTTTCTTATGCGGCCTTCAGTTCGACTTTCAGAGAGCTCGCCTTGGCTATCAGAGTCTATGCCTTGTCGCTACAAAGCTTCTTCACCCATTCCAACTCCTTTGCCAAATGGTGCTTCTTATTGATATAATCCATGGCATCCTTTTTATGGACTTGTCGAAGATGGATGACTTTAACTGTAGCTTTCGAATAATGCTTCTTCAATTTCTAAAGCTCATCCTCTGCTTTCTTAAGTTTTCTCTTAGTTTGATGAACCTCCCTCTTCATGTTCTTAATGACAGATCACAAAGGAAGGCCTTGGGGCAGCGGGGTAGCATTAGTAGGGGGAGACAAGGCATGATTATCTTCACAAGGGGGATTCTAAAAAATATGCATACCATGATACGAACTTAAAGTAAATTTATTTTTATTAATTGAAATGTTCCTCAAATACAAGAGAAGAGACAAATGAAAAGGGAAAATATAAATTGGAAGGTCTTAGACCTCTAGGGGAGCAGTCGAGGAGTTCGATGCAGTGTCGGTTAGCCCTAGCTCTTCAGTAGCTAGCTCGATAGGGGAAAGGTTGGTTGCGGCAGTAGATGGTCCCACTTCTTCATCAAGAATTCCTTCAACAAGGAAGCCGAGGTCACTCGGGGAACTTGCTAGCTATCCTATCCTCGCAAAGCTTGAACCCTTTTTGATGGTTTTCTGACCGAACTTGACATTCAAGTCCCTCATCTTAGATGAGACCTCGAACTCCTCTACTGCCTGGGTCTTCGACTTCGAGATCTATCTCAAAACTTGCTCCTTTAATTCAACAATCTCGATTTTAACCTTCTTTCTCCTCTCTTCTTCCAAAGCAAAGGCAGCCTTCAATTCTACCGATGTTTGCTCTTCCTTTATGAGCGCCTCTTGAAGAGCTTTGATCTCGACAACTTATCCTTCATAAGGCAGTCGACCTCGGTGGCTTTCTCTTCCTGGAGATGGCTAACCTTAGCTTGATGATCCTTCTGAGCCTTCGATGCTTCTGACCTTAAGTAGTTCACCATTTTGATATGAGCAAGCAATTGGTGACCCAAGCACAAGAAATAAATTGACTACAAGAAATAAATTGAGTTAGGCATATATATATATATATATATATATATATATATATGGGGAGAAAGAAGGGACATGATAATTACCTTGAGGAAGGCCCCGAGGGAATCTCAAGTGAGCTGCTCATAATCAAAGTTAGCGATCTTGTCTACCACCTCGGGTAGGATAAATTTATCGACCAAATTCCTAATGATGTCCTAGTTGCAGAAGAAATTTTCTTTCGAGTCTTCATCATCATTATCGGACTCATTGGAATGAGCTTTGCGCTGAACTTTTATGGTAACCAACTTATGTTTCTCCTTCCTTTTCTCTCTCTCTTCTCCTCCCACAGGAAGCTCTAGAACTTGAACTTCGGTGGGAGGGCCCAAGGATATAGGTGGCACTACAGCCTCATGACCAGTGCCCACCTTGGCAGTTGGAACAACCTTGATGACACCAGGAATCTTGGGAGCAGCAGTGGCATTGGTAGGTGTAGTAGAGCTTGGGGTATCAACCCTCGCCTTCTTTGAAACCATGTTGGGTGCCTTCCCTTTTCTCTTGTGTGTTTGGAGCCCCCTAGCGAGCATGTCAGCTGCCTAAGCATCCATCTCTACAATAAAGAAGGGGGCACGATCAAAAAAAAAAAGAGAGAAGAAGAATTTTTGTGAATTGTGAAGATATACCAATATGATTGAGATGACTCAAGCCCATATTGAACAAAGTCTGGTTCTTCAAAAGTTCAAATAGGAGGGGGGTCTGGTAGTTCCTGAGTTTATTGGCGAAATCAAGGTAGTTCCCCTTTAGACTAGTAGCTCATCGAACTGATTCTCTAAGAAAACCCTAGGGAGGAAGCCCGAATACTAAAGTTGAGCAGGATACAAAGAAGAACCTCTCCTTCCAATTATGGATAGAAGAAGGAGCACCTTTCAATAGTCCTTTCTTGCCAAACTAAGGTGAGAAGTACCAGTAGTCCATCGCAGAAGGATGATGCTTAAAAGTATAGTAGTTCTGGAGTAGGAAAATGGTTGGACAAACTTCAATGGAGAGACAAAGGGAGATGAACCTGATAATAAATCTAAAGGAGTTCGACACTACAGAAGAAAAAGAGATGTTCAAAAATATAAAAGAGCAACTACAAAAGGGGGAAGAGGAAGTCTCAATCTGGCACGAAATGCTTTTAAGTACAAACAAAAATATCCTGGAGGAGGAAAATAAGCCTAGTCAATCGGTCCAGGAACTTTCAGTTCATACTTAGGAGGGATTTCGTATCATATCCTGATCAAGAAAAGGCCATCCAGGGATAAAGAACATGGTGTTAGAAAATGTGTCTCAAAGCCAATCGTCAATCTGTTGATGGTTGAGCTACATTATATCTGTAATTGATTCATTAATAAATAAAATATATATTTTTCTATTCTTCATCATAAAGTATTCATCTTCTAATGAACTCCATTATTGTGATGAAGTTCTTAGAAATATTTAGCTTCGATAAAGAGAGGATTTATCGATTAGTCTTTAAATTTGTTCATGATCAAATGATAAACTGTTAGTTAGAATGATAACATCTATCGAGCATAGATCACTGTATGCCATATAGGTTGGCTGTCCTCTTAACCAAGGAGTATAGGGACACTAGTATGGCATACAGATGAGACGTATGGATACATCATCATTGAACGTGACCAACTTCAGAACATTCTACTATGGAGAATGTCTCTGATGGGATATAGGTATAAGTGTCCCTTAGACCTAAGATTACCTCAGTGACATGCAAGCAACTCACTATGCTTTGGTACCGGACTAACTAAATTTCTAATTCAGTAATGGAAGGCTTCTAGGCATAGTCAAGTACTTATGAAGTCAAAGTATGATCAAGATGAAATTGACAACTCTAAGAGTTGGAGAAGAATGTATCACTGTATTTCAATATAGCAAAACCTTGGCAAGGGTAATCCATCAGATAGATTTGGTATTTTAAAATACAATGTGGACAACCAGATTATAGTTGATAGTTGAACTCTGAGGTGTCCTACGAGCATTTTGGTCAAGGGGATGAATTATATGGAAACTATATCCACATAGGTTCTAAGGATGTTGTTCTACACAGTCGACCTATTCGACCGTCGGATACCATTGCTAGATGATTCTTCCGATTGGTATAGGAATCTATTTCTATTCTACTGACTTAGATTCAGACCTATGAGGTCACACACATTAGAGCTCACAATCTAATCAGATGGTTGATCAACGATTGAGAATCGTTTTAGTGTTAAACAATTTGATTGATGTTTAACCTAGTGCAAGCATTGTAGGAGGATCGATTAGCAATTCGATTGCTAATTGACTTAATTTGATTAAGCCAAAGGGCTGAGATTAAGTTTAATTAAATATTATTTAATTTGATTTGATTTGGACTTAATTGGATCAAGTTCAATTGGCTTATTGGATAAGCCAAGTGCAAGGAAAAACTAGTCCTAGTTCAACTAGGACTTGGGTCAACCTAATTTCCTAATTTGATTAAAAAATTAAATCAAAATTAAATCTAGCTTAATCTAATTTAATTAAATCTTTAATTGGGTTAGAACCTAATTTAATTTTTTTGACTAGATTTTGATTTAATTTAGTTTGAGAAACCATATTTGACCAAGTCGAAGATGGAATCCTAGTGAGACTAGGATTCCACCTTGCGCCACCTTAGCCCTCCATGCCCCATACCCTCTTTCTCTCTTCATTTTGTGTGACAAAAGCTCTCTCCCAGATCTTCACACACTCCTCTCTACCTCTCTTTCTCATATGCTATTTGGGTGGAGGACCATGTCAAAGAAGGTATTTGTTTTGATTTTGGATTCTATGAGATCGAATCCTAACAAACCTAAACTCTTCCCAAAAGGTGCCACCCCCTCTCCTATTTTTTCTCTCCTATTCCTTGGTGAGAAAGGCTCTCTTTGTGCATGTATTCTTGCTGGATTCAACAAAAGAATCAGAGGAGGGACGCCCAAGAGTTGGTCTCCCCAACCTCTTGCCAAAACTAGTCCTTCCTTGTCTAGTTTTTGACTTAGAGAAGGACTCTTCTTTTTCTATAATTTTAGGATGAATTTTGGTCTGATTTTTTTGTGAAACACAAACTGTTAGGAAAGTTTTGGGGTGTGCAAAAATTAAAGAGAGAGGGTCCTTGGGCATTGAGGTTCTATAGGCACCAAACTAGGTGTCTAGGTGAGAGAAAAGAGGAGAAGAAGAGGGTCTTCTTCTAGGGTTATTTTGATTTTCTCTTCTCCTCTTCCTTTTGAGATTTTTTTAAGAGAATCTCATATCTGAATTCTCTTCTCTTTCTTCTAATATTTTGCAAAGTACAAGTCTCAAAAAAAAAAGCATCGAATCGACCGTCGAAGAGAGATCAGTATAGTACTAGCATATTGTGCTGATTTCCTGCATCAGGATCTCAGATCGTGTTTGTGGGCTCGTGTGGATGACTCCTAGAGGCCGGATGCATGTGCAGCTTGTGACTTCATCCTCAAGTTCAAATAAGTAAGTTAGAATGTCTAACTTGCTTAGGTATCAGATCTAAACTATTATTCTATAGTTACATTAGATGTAGTATTGTAGCATGTTGATGAGATCAACATGTTAATATTTTCTTTGTATTTTAATTTTTGATTTAATATCATATCTTGATCATGTAATAAATCTTAGATCTAGGATATTTTTATGCTTATTTAAATGAATATTTAATTTATTTAAGTTTTTTACTGTCTGATCTTGAAAAAGTTTTAAGATCTATCTATGAAATCCTAGATCTGGTTCCTTCACATGGAATGGTTCTAGGTATGAAGTTTGGCCAGGAGACATCCCTAAGTTAGGTCTTCTCTTTGGAGTTAGGGTTTTGGAATCGGATGACCATGAAGTTTCGGAAGACATTTAAATTAAAAAAACTTAGAAATATCTAGAAAAGCGATGGGAAAAAGATTATAAAACCCTAAGAGAAGAATAGCGAAGCTCATATAGAAGACTAACAAGCTAAAAAAACAAAAGAAAAGAAGAGAGAGCAATTGAGAACTAACCTAGATTGATAAGAAGATGACTGAAAGGATGAGATGCAATTAAGGGAGACTTTGATAGCCGGAAGGCTTGCAAATAAGAGGAAACAAGACGAGATGGTCGAGAGAGCAGGAATCAGTTGGTGATGGCTAGAGAATCGACAAAAAGAATGGAACACCTTGAGACGAAGAAGAACAAAGGAAGGAGGAGAAAGAGAAAATGCAGATGAAAATGGAAAGTCGGAAGGAAGAAGAAATGCTTAAATAGAAGGACAAATCTAGAGGAAGTTATGATTACAGGACCTCTTCAGCCAACCCCAACCTGCCATGTATCCCGCTCACTCCTGACATCTGACGAAACAATAATTGCGCCATTCATGGAGCTCCATGCCAGACGAGTCTTTGAGAAAATTTATCCTTTTAGATCTTCGGCATTAAACTTTGGCACCAATTTAGAAAAGCCAAAAGATTTCATTCTTCGAGAGCGGGAAGCTGGTAAAAGACTTCGGCTGCAGCGATTTTTCTATACTTTCTTCATTTGAAATTCAAACTTGAGAGTAGGGGGATAAGTATTGGAGGTAAAATAATCCCCACCAAAATCCTTAGCCACCGACCCCTATTTTGAAGGAATTCGCTGATCCTCCCAACAATAAGTCCATACCATGGAACTTGTTGAAGGCACATTGAAGTCCGATCAGATGATCGTGAGTAGTAAAGGAGAACTATTATTTAATTAACCTTGCTTCATAACTTAGAATGAATGATAGGACCAAAGTTCCACCCTCTCAACCTTAATTGGTGATAAGTTTTGAAGACAGTTGAAGTCCTATATTGATGACAACATGCTCCTTCCAGCCAAACTCCTCCAGACATGCTCCCAGTCGAGCTCCTTCTAGATGAACTCCTCCAGTCGCACTCCTCCAGACATGCTCCTTTCAGTTGAACTCCTAGACGAACTTCTCCAGTCACGCTCCTCCCAGCAGTGCTCCTTTCAGGTGGACTCCTTTCAGATGTGCTTCTTTTAGTCGTACTTCTTTTAGCCGAGGTCCTTCAATTTGAGTACCTTTCAGGATGAGCTTCTCCCAGCCAGTCATGGATCTACTTAGTCCATGTTATGCTTATGAGCTGGAACCATCCAAAAGGATCTCATCAAACCACTGATTCATGATAATTGCTCCGCAAAGGATGGAGCATAGTACTTCAGATCTCAATTTAGGAGGTGGCTACTTGCACATGACCCAGGAGGCTATCAAACTCCTTAAAGCCATTGGACATTGCCCTAACAAACCTCAACTGGTTACTAGTTCACTACATATACTGAAGTCTTCAACCTACGTCCGAACTCCAGCAAATGGATCTCAACCACCTATAAGTAATGACAAACGATAACTCATCCTCTATAACAAACTCCATATGGCCTGAGTGACCTAATACCAGATGGTTATGGCTGTCATAATTAGTTTGTTATATGCTCTGTCTATAAAAGGAATCCTACAAATACGTTTTCCTCTAAGCTCTCATTTTCTTTCCATTACTCTGTTTCTCTATTTTCCTAAGCACTCCATTCTAGCTGGCTAGAGAATTGACTTGAGCATTGGAGGGTCCTATCAAAGCCACCTGCCTCTGGTTTGGACTATGTTTTGTAGGTCCAGTCAGTGGCCTCGCCTTTCCAACTCTAGCTACCTTCAGCATCCTCATAGATTTCTGCACCAACAGACTATATTTTCATGGCCTCAAGCTATTTCTCGAAATCAGATCTTTGTATTGCATCTGTATAGGTAATCGAATTCTCATCGTTCTCATCAAGTTCGATGGGATCACCATCCCAAACAAAGAAACTATAGTATCTATTTGGTTGATGCAGTACTCTACCGGGTTGCCTTGACGGTGCAGGTATATTGGGCTCCAAATTTGATATAATCAAATCCGATTAAAGCTCAGCTATTGGTGTTGGCCTGTCTACCTACTGAACTTCATCAAGTTCAATCTTAGAGGCAACAGTTCCTTCACTAAGAAACTTCTTTTCTAAAAAAGTTGCCTTAAGGCTGACAAATATCTTCTATTCATCAGTATGGTAGAAAATATGTCCTTTGGTCTCTTTTGGATACCCTATGAATGTGCATTTATTAGACCTAGGTTCAAGTTTATTTTTGATTAACGGTTTCACATAAGTCGAGCACCCCTAGGCCCTAAGGTGTGAAAGTGCTAGCTTACGTCCTATTCATATCTCATATAGAATTTTAATTATAGACTTACTTGAAATCCTATTTAATAGATAGTAAGCCGATTCGATTACATATCCCCAGAAGGATATCGGCAAGCTAGCAAAACCCATCATGGATCAGATCATGTCTTACAGAGTCTGATTCCTCCTTTCAGACACACCATTATGCTGTGGTGTTCCTAGAGGAGTTCATTGGAAGGGAATCTTATTCACTCCTAGATATGTGAGAAACTCACCAGAAAGGTATTCTCTTTCTTGGTTAGATCAAAGAGTTTTAATACTCTTTCTACTTTATTTTTCTACTTCACTTTGGAATTATTTAAACATTTTAAATGAATCTAACTTGTATTTCATTAGATATACATATTCATACCTTGATAGATCATCTATGAAAGTAATGAAGTAGAGATATCTATCTCTAGCAGTTATGCTCATAGGCCCACATACATCAGTATATACTAGAACTAAGGCTCAATGGCTCTTTCACCTTTTACAATAAAATGTGACTTAGTTATTTGTTCAAGTAAACAAGACTCATAGGTTGGAAGTGATTCACAATTACTGACTTCAAAAATTTTCTCTTGAGTAAACCTATTTATCTTGTTCTTGTTGATGTGACCAAATATACAGTGCTATAAGTAGATATAAGATATACTATCTAATCTAGGATGCTTGCCAATAGAATAGACTAAATTAACAGGTTGTGATAGCATGTACACATCATTGTTCAAATGCTCAGAGAATATAGTAATACCATTCATAATGATATTATAATTTTTTTATTAAAATTCATAATTATTTTTGGCCAAAAGGCCTACAGAAATGATATTTAAAAAGAAACTAGGACAAAAGTGATAATCACTAAGAATAATAGTATGAGACTCAAATATAAGTTTTAAGATTTCTAATGCTAGAACTGAAACTAGTCTTCCATCTCCAATGTTCAGGAACCTCTCATCTTGCTTGAATCTCCTACTGACCTGCAATCCTTGCAACAAATTATAAATATAGTAAAGGCTACCGATATCTAATACCAGTCAGTTATATCATAAATAGAGAAATTGCAAGGAGTTATCATATAAATACCTTGCACAGCAACAGCTTGCTTCTTTCTCGATCTATTTGGACCTAGGAAGGTAATGCACTAAGGATAGTTTCTCTTCCAATGCCCCCACTTCTTGCAAAAAAAGCATTCAGCTTGACTCTTATTGGGCTTTATCTTCTTGGTCTAGCCCTACATAGATGTCCCAACCTAAACTTGCACCTTCTTAGACTTCTTCTTCTTGTTCTTCTTTTCTTTCTTAAAGGATCGAGAGCCAGAAGATGAACCTCCCACTAAGTTCACCGACTCCTTTTGGAGTTGGTGATCCTTCTCAAAGTTCTGAAGTAACCCCAGTAATCCATGATGGTTAACTTCAGGCTTTGTCATTCTATAATGACCGAGGAATGAGAGATAAGACTTAGGTAGCGAGTTCAATATTGCATCTTTCCCTAGCTATTCATGCAAGAAAAAGCCGAGCTTGCTCAAATGCTCCATAAACTCAATCAAGTACAGTACATGATCTGTGACTAAAGCTCTATCCCTCATCTTGGCATTGGAGATGGCACAACTAATCTTGTGCTTCTTAACATCATCGGGTGTGCCAAAAGACTCCTTCAACACTTGAAGCATGTCTTTTGGCTAAGCTATCTCGAACTTGTGACTGAACTCATTGCTCATAGCTACCAGTATAATATAGTGAACTATGGTTCGATCATTGAGCCACTTCTGATAAGTGTCTCTAACTGATCCATGTGCATTTGCAGCTGGATCTATCAACACGTACAAGATCCTTTCATGCTCTAGGATAATTTTCAACTTACGGTATCAACGATCAAAGTTGGATCCCACCAGCTTATCATTGTCTAACAGTGATCAGAGTTAAAAAAAAGTGGCCATATCTGTACAAAAAAATTCAAAATCTAATTAGTAATTAATTCACTAAACCTAAAGATTTGGACTTTAATCAAAAGATTTTTTCACTATTTTATTCGAGTTGGTAGCCTCTACCTCCAATTCAAGAAATTATCCTAATTTCTTAGTGGATACTAGAATCCACATAGACTGTACACAAGTCTAGCTTTGATGGTCAACTCATGTACATCTAAGGATAGGTTCATAATCAATTATTTCTCTAAATAATTTTTGGTAATTTAATTTTTATCTCAGTCCCTAATCAGTAGGCTTTGGCCTCCACTGAAAAGGTCCGGTTAGGTCCAACCATTAACATGACCATAATTGGTTTATCTAACTAATGAATGATTAAGTCCAACTTTGGTTGATCAACCTAACAACCATTTAGATAGACGCGGTGGAGAAATCATATTACGAATGATAATTCTATTAGCTAATAAGCACCAGGCCTTTGGGCCTCTAATGTATTAGATGTGTCCTCTAGAAGCTAGATTGGCTGATACTTGTAATACACTTCTAGGAATAATTTTATAATTATGAATATAAATTAAACAAAAAGTTATTTTCTATCATAGTATGTATTTAAAGTATTTATGATACATTCTTTGAGTTAATGATAATGATAATTCATATTTTCAAGAGTTAAAAATTAAAAACATGAAGTTTTATAATTAACTTATAAACTGCTCCTGATCGTAGGATCATCATAGGGATGGTAATCGATTTGAAAGATTGGTGTACGATCGCTTTTTTAAGGTAGATGAGTCTTTAATCTATGGTGTGGAGATACTAGAGCAAGAGTACAGATACTCGTTAGAGAACAAGAATACTGAGTGTGACTACCTCGAGCAGTCATAAGAAAGTCTACCTTCTCGTCGATGACTAGCTCGATGCTACAATGGTGTGACTGGTTTTTTGATCTGAGGTGCATCAGTAGTTCACCTTAAGGGTATTATAGTTTGACTATACCATAACTCGATCTCGTAACCATTTAGAATCCTAAGATATTTGTTGGCTATAGCATGTTCATTATAAAAATTGGATCACACCAATAGGTGATCTATCTACCTCGGTAGATGAGGAGTAGCTCTATGATGATCATGAGATCGAGTCCATAAGTTTATGGCCATGGTAGTGTGAAGGTGATAGAAAGAGTTTCTATTAGGTTTTCACATTGGACTCGAATCAAATGATTAATTCATATGATAGATGTTGGGTTTGACGAGTTCATCTTAACCCTAATCCCATCGAGGCTCAAGATAGAAGAACCCAATCATACAATTAGCTACACTGAGAGGTTCATTTTCAGTTCTGATGGGTTGCCACCATATACTTTTAGGTATTACTGGTGGATTTTGAGAGCAATTAGAATGATTTTGATAATCGATCATTCTAATTATATGAATCGAAAAAATTTTGGTCTATCAAAAGATGTTTCAATGATGTCGATGATAAAGATTGTGACATGTCTCATTATCATACGAAGCTAAACCTAACTAGGTCAACAAATAAGGATTTAGTTCTAGATGTCATCAATTGAGCTAACGTAGATTGATTGATTTGGATTAGATTCAATTAGGTTTAAGAAAATCGTGCTAGCACATAATTGAGTCTAACATTCTCCTTCTGTAATCTTTCTAGTATGTCTCAACTGAGCCAAATTGATTTGGACCCACCCAAGAACCTTATATGGCTTTGTCCTAGTCTGACTGGAGCTTGTCCAGGTCAAAAAAGTATTATCCTAATTCATCAGATGAGAATAGGACAATACCTTCCAATTTCTGTACCCGATGGAATAAGACCTGCCAATTCTTGTCACTGTTGGGACATGAGATGTCCCAACATACGAAAGAAGGGATTGAAGCATGTGCCCCCTTGGAGAATTTTTAGGGATGCATGCCCCCTTGAGTTTCCATGCACAAAAATGCATGCACACACATGGAAAAAAGAGGGAGGAGTCCTATGTAGATGGGACTCTAGAGTTTCTTGATGGGATCAAACTATTGAGAAGCGCCAAAACAGTGGATTTATGCTTATCCTACTGTTGGCAACCACCTTATGGAAGGATTTTAGGGGACTCTAACCTAGATTGGATCTAGATGACATCTATGTGGGGTCAATCAAGATTTAAGAGTCCCAATGATTAAATCAATGAATAGTTGATTCGTTGGATACTGTGTGGCACTGCATGGCGCATAGGAGTCTATTTGATATAAGACCCTCTCATGCCTAGAGTTTTTTTGATGCAAGTTTTATTTGCTCCACACCAAAGTGCTTACAGCCCCTTCCACCACACCCCCTCTGATCCTCTCTCCATGCTTCTTTCATTCCTCCTTCTATCCCTCTTCTCCACACCCAAAAGTTGGGATACAAATTCCAGCAAGAGGAAGATTCCAAGGTGTCGGCATAAAGAGTTCAAGCAAGACGACGACGTGTTCGTGAGTTGACAAGCATGCTCTCTTCAATTGTTGATTGAAGGCTCTTACAGATCAGATCTAGATCTGATCTTTGGAGATAAGATTCAAAAGGAGAAGACATCTAGAAGCAGCCTGAGTGGACTCCAGTAGAGGCTAAGCACTTGCATGGCTAGATCTAAAACCCCGAGCAATGACTGATCATCGATAGGGTAAATAGTTACCCTGAACAGGTATTAGATTAGTTTCTATTTTAGTTTTAATTTTTATTTCTAATATTAGATCATTAGGATTAGATCTGAGAATTTCAGATCTAATCAAATTTTTATAGAATTTTTATAAAAAAATTTGCTACAGATCAGATTAAATCAGATCGATCCTACGGTGAAAAAGCATTTTTCCTTCAAATAGTATTAGAGCTGCATTAGCAGTTCTTCTGATATACCTCAAATCTAATGTTTATTTTATTTTAATTTATGATCCGATATTAGTGATTTTAGATATCACATCATATGTGATAAGATCTAAAATTAAAAAAAATAAAAAACTTAATTTATATATGTGATGTATGAGATGCATGTCTAGACTAGGTTAATAGATTTGATCTATGATATGTCTAGAATAAATTTTCTTTTGATACGATCAATTTAAAATTTATTTTTTTGATTTACAATTATTATAATTAGATCTAAAAAATGAAAATAAAATTTTTAATTTTTATCTTATATTAGATATGAAAGTTGCAAGCTTAGACTAGTTATAGAAAGTTCTATAAAAATCTAAAATAATTTTATTTGATATGATCAAATTTAAATTTTATATTTTAAATATTATATGATATATTAGATCTGAAATCATATTTATTTTGATACATGAGATGTATGCAAAGTATGTATAGCTTAGATCATTAATTATATATGCGATATAATTTAGATCTAACTAGTTTTATGGTAGAAATTAAATTTCTAATTAAGGCATTCTCCTTGGACATCCGATCATAAGAGCAAGGTAGGGTTTAAAAGCCCTGTCCTCCTATTCGATGGGGTGCTCTTATAGCGTGTAGTGGTGCTGCACATTTGTCCTTAATCAGAAATCAGAACTTACTTATCTATAAAACCTTAGATCCCAAAATCCTAAGATTTTGATACATATTTTATTTATAAGCCCAAACTTAATTAAGAATTAAGTTTATAAAATTAATTAAATCTAAAAATTATAAATTTTTAGATCTAAGACATCTTCATAAAATTGGGTTCAGGTATGGATATAATTAGGTCTAGTGGTTGATCAAATCGAATCAAGAATTGATTAGGTGGGATCAACAGTGCTTAGATTTGACCAGTCTAATAGAGTTAAGTCTGGGTCAAGGTTGACTCACAGTCACATGTGGTCGATCAAGTCAAGACCAAATTTGGCTCCATGGTTCGAGCCTAATTGTAGCCAAACCCAATTGATTTTGGTTCGATAATTTGGTATCTAAGGTAAGTTTGGCAGATATAACTGTCTGATTTTTAATTGGAAGCTACTCGACCTGAATGCATTCTTATTGAGTTAATGGCATATCCCTTCCATCGGTCTCACTTACCTAGCCATTTGGGTCGACCTAGTTCTAATTTAAGGTGGCTAACGATTCGAGCTAACCCATGCCACTAGGTTAGTCATAGTCATTATGACTAAGTCAAGTCAAGTTTAAGAGACCTAAATCAAATCTTTCTAAGAAAATATTAAGACATCGATCTTATATTATTGTAGATATGCGGGTTCTTTCCAGGGTTGATTGTTCTCAACTAGTTACAGTGGTTCAGTTGCATCGGAAAGATGTAATCATGTCTATTAGGCATTGGATGCTATGGGTTGGAGGATGGGTTGGGCCCAATATTTCAAAAATGGTGAGGGATCCAATCAAGAATCCAATTCGTGCAAATGGTGGGTCTAACCTAATTAAGGATTGGAGCAATATTCCGGGCATGATGAGCTTCATGAATTAGAGATCAGGTTTGGATGCACCATGATTAGAGAATCATTAGACAAAAGTTATCCACTCATCGGTTGATCCATCATCAATAACTATTAGGTGAGGTGGTAAGCCAGTCGGTAGGACCGCAACACCCACTAGAAGTTTATGATTGTGAAGATTTTCGTAACTCTGCCAAGAGAGTGTAGGGATCCAAGAAAATAATGAGGGCTAAAATTTGTTTCAAAATAAAATTTTTAAATAAATTGGTTAAGTCTAATTATAATATCTAACTAGATACTTTAACTCTCTACAGAAAATATCTACATCCAATCCACTAGCCCGAATCCTAGACACCCATAGACTGATCCGATCCAATTATAAGAATTGGCTCCAAAACATCAAAATAGTTTTGAATTTTGAAAAGCTGACTCATGTATTGAACTAGGACCCCCCACCTCACCGGCATGTCCATCCATTGAATAGAGAGCATCTCTAGAAAAATGGATGGATGAAGATAATAAAGCTAGGTACTATATGTTGGGCTTGATGTCCGATGAGTTTTAGTGCCAATATGAATACATCGTCTGCTCGTCAAATATTGGTTCACCTACAATAGTTGTTTGGTAAAGAGAGTCGCACAGCTAAGTATCAAGTTATAAGAAAACTTTTTAATGCTCGAATGCATGATGGGTAGTCGGTTCAAGATCATTGTCTGATGATGATCAAGGATCTAGAAGAGCTTGAGAAGCTTGGTGTCAAGTTGGATAGGAACCTACAAATTGATGTGATCTTGCAGTTCTTGACTGATGCATATGTGCAGTTCATTATGAACTTCTATATGCATAAACTATAATGTACCTTAGCTTGGTTAATGAACATACTGGTTATTGCTGAGCTTTCTCTGAAAGGTTCAAAGGGCTAGGTACTTGCTGTGGAGTGGACTTCTTCCAAAAGAAAGTCTTTTGGAAAGAAGAAGAAGTCTACAAAGAAGCAGAAGGTGAAAGGTGGGAGGAAGAAGAAGGCAGAGCCAAAGAAGAAGGCTGCTGACAAGGAAAAGTGTTTTCACTGCAATACCAATGGCCATTGGAAGTGAAACTGCCTTCTATACCTAGCTAGCCAGAAGAACAAGGAGGAGGCAGGTCTTTCTAGAGGTATCCTCATAATTGAATCCAACCTAATGGTTTCTTTTGCATCCAGTTGGGTGCTTGACTTTGGTTCTAGTACTTATTTGTGCACTTTTATGTAGGATCTTGAGAAGAGCAAGAGATTGAGGTATGGTGAGATGATCCTGCATATCGAAAATGGAGCAAGAGTTGCTATTGTGGCCGTGGAAACCTACCCCTCTTTGACTACCATCTAGCTTAGATTTAGTTCTTAGAGATTATTATTTTATGCCTATAGTAAGCATAAATTTGATTTCTATTTTTTGTTCAGCACAAGAAGGCTATGTAATTAGTTTTCTTAAGGACCACTATACTATTCTTTTTGGAAGGAACAAAATTGCAAGTGGTTTCTTGATTAACGATCTCTATCAGTTGGATGTTGATGTATCTATGTTGAATGTCGAGCAAAACATGGATGCCATAAAATCTAAGTGACTAAGGGATAGTCTAAATGATAGGTATCTATGGCACCTTAGGCTAGGTCATATAGCCAAAGACATGATTAATAAATTTGAGAAATCTAGACTTATGAGTCCATTGACTTCTTAGTCATATCCAATTTGTGAATCATACATTCAAGACAAAATGAACAAGTTTCTTTTTGTAGGACATGGAGAAAGGGCCACAGACCTACTTAACCTAGTACATACTAATGTATGCGGCCTATTTGATGTGTCGGCTAGAGGCAACTTTGTCTACTTCATCATCTTTACTGGGATATGTGTATTTGATGCGACACAAGTTTGAAGCCTTTGAAAAGTTCAAAGAATTTAGATTAGAAGTAGAAAAGCAAATCGAAAAGTCCATTAAGGTTCTTCGATCAGATCAAGGAGGCGAATATTTTAGTCGGGAATTTCTATACTATGTAAAGAAAAATTGTATAGTCTCTCAATGGACTCCATCTGAAATGCCTCAACTCAACAAGATTTCAGAATGGAGAAATCAGACTTTATTAGATATGGCTCGATCCATGATAAGCTTCACGAATCTTTCTGATTTTTTTTGGAGACATAGTCTAATGATAGCAATATACTTATTGAATAGGGTTTCCTCTAAAATCATTCCTACCATACCGTATGAAATATGACATGGTAAGAAATCAAGTTTAACTCATCTCAGAATTTGGAATTATTTGGTCCATGTTAAGAAATAATAGGCAGACAATTTAGAGTCTAGATCCATTAGAGCTCGATTCATTAGATATCCTAAGGAATCATTTAGATATTATTTCTATGTTTTGGAAGATCACAATGTGATTGTGAGTCAACACGCAATCTTTGTTGAAAAATAGTTTATTTAAGATGGTGGCATCGGAAGATAGATTAGGCTTGAGGAGAATATCTCCAAAGAGCAACGAGCTAAGAAACCTAAGGAACCAAATCAGTTAGGGCTAGTCTAAACACTACCTCCACCACCTCATAGATCAGCTTGAATTTTTCATCCTCCTGAGAGGTACTTAGGTATAATTTTAAAGGATATAGAGAAAATGTTCCTCACAGAAAATGGGGTTCATGATGATGATTCCAAGACCTATGATGAGGCAATATTAGATATAGACTCGAAAAAATGGTTAGAGGCAATGAGGTCAGAGATTGACTCGATACGCTCGAACCAAGTCTGGACCTTGGTTGATCCACCTGAAGGTATTGTACTTATTGGGTGCAAATGAATCTTCAAGAGAAAGATAGGTAATGATGAAAATGTAGAGATATTCAAAGTTAGGCTCGTAGCAAAAGGGTATAGTTAGAATGAAGGACTATCAGGAGACCTTTTCGCCAATAGCCATGCCTAAATCCATCCATACACTACTTACTGTTGCAGCCTATTTTGATTACAAAATTTGATAGATGGATGTGAAAATGGTGTTCTTAAATTGATATCTTGAGGAAGATATCTATATAGAACAGTCACTCGATTTCATGCCCAGTGATAATGATCACAAGGTCTGCAAGCTGCAAAGGTCCATATATGGATTCAAGCAAGCATCTCGAAGCTAGAATGCTCATTTTAATGATGTGATCAAATTATTTGGTTTCATCTAAAATGAGAAGGAGCCTTGTGTATTCAAAAAGATCAATGGGAGTGCTGTTGTCTTTTTAGTACTGTTCAAAAAGATCAATGGGAGTGCTATTGTCTTTCTAGTACTATACATCAATGACATCCTCCTAATTGGAAATGATATTCCCATGTTGACATCCATAAAATGTGACCGTCGAAAGAGTTCTCTATGAAAGACTTAGGAAAAGCATCTTTTATATTGGAAATAAAGGTCTATAGGGATAGATCGAATAGGATGTTGGGTCTATCATAGAAGATGTACATAGAGGAGGTGTTGAAGAGGTTCAACATGAAAAACTCTAAGAGGGAATTGATTTGCTTCAGACATGGCATTCATCTCTCCAAGAAAATGTGTTCCAACACACTTGAAGAGATTGAACGTATGAATAAGATCCCTTATGCTTCGGTAATAGGGAGTCTCATGTATGCCATGCTATATACACGATCTGATATTGCACATGCTATAAGTATCACGAGCAGATATCAGTCGAATTCAGGTGAAGAGCATTAGACTTTTGTGAAATAAAGTACTTGAGAAGAACTAAGGATATGTTTCTCGTATTTGAAAGTTCCTCATCTAAACTATCAAATATTCCTAGGATTTATCCATTTCTTTTTTTCTTAGTATTTTAACACGCGCGCATGAGCGCGTATCTTTTGGCCACCCATTTTTTTATGGATGTCTCTCAATCATGTGCCACATCCAATGATACTTTTTAAGTACCATAGACGATCAATTCCCTTATCTTGAGAGTACAAGTCTAAACTTCACGATCGATTGAGATGGTACCACAAGGTGGTAGAGTAACCTTATCCAGACTTCCTTAAGAAAAAGAAGACAATCCAATCGAAGTTGGGATTCTTTTGGAATCATGACTTGAAGCGGAGGGACCAAGGGAGGGTAAAAAATTGGCTCCTCTCTTTATTCTTGATATGAGAAGGACATTCACCTTATCGATTCTTTTCCCCACTGACAAATTAAGTATAAAAAAGGTTTCACATAACAAATTAAGCTATTTAGATCATAAAATTAACCAACTACGAGATAAAGACGATAGCCCAAAGAAGAGATAATAGAGAACTAATACCTTAGCAAATCATCTAAGCCAATCCATCTGAATATATGAAAGCCATGAAAAGAATCACTGTAAATAGAATGTTCTCTGCAATCAAGAATAATCCATGCATATTCTCAAATATCAAAAGATATTTATTGCATTAAGAAATTTGTAGGCACCATGGTGCGTGAAAGAATCTTTGACTTCATGTCTGATATAGATGATCGAAAGTTAGCATCTGAAAGTCTGTTTGTTTGTAATGATGATGCTGTAAGCTGCAAGAGTTCCAAGCAAACATTACTCACAGACTCAATAATGGATGTAGAATATATCGCTGCATTGGAAACTATGAAGGAGGCATTCTAGTATAAAAAGTTTACCACAGAGCTTGGAGTGATGTCATCAGATGCCATCCTTCTATACTGTGACAATAATGGCACCATAACCTTAGCTAAGGAGCCGAAATCTCATAAAAAATCTAAGCACATCGAGTAGCGACATCACCTCATCCACGATTATCTCGAGAAGGGTTACGTCAAGGTGAAGAGAGTTGATACCATAGATAACGCGGCTGACTCACTGATGAAGCCATTGAGCCAGCAGAAGATTGAAGCCATCTTAAGAAGATGGGACTTAGATTTGTAGCCAATTGGCTTTTGGTCAAGTGGGAGTTTGTTAAATGTGTGCCCTCGAAGCCAGATTGGTTGATACTTGTAATACACTTCTATAGGCAATTTTATAATTATGATATAAATTAATAAAAAGATTATTTTTTATCATAGTATGTATTTAAAGTATTTGTGATACATCCTTTGAGTTAATGGTAATGACAATTCAAATTTTCAAGAATTAAAAATTTAAGACATGGATTTTCATAATTAACTTATAAACTACTCCTAACCATAGGATCATCACAGAGATGGTGATCGATCCAGAAGGTTAGTGTACGATGGTTTTCTTAGGGTACATGAGTCTTGAGTCTATGGTATGGAGACACTAGAGCAAAAGTACAGATGCTCATTAGAGAATGAGGGCACTGAGTATGATCACCTCGAGCAGTCATAAGAAAGTCTACCTTCTCATCGATGACTAGCTTGATGCTGTAGTGGTGTGACTAGTTCTTTGATCTGAGGTGCATCGACAGTTCACCTTGAGGGTATTATAGTTTGACTGCACCATAACTCAATCTCCTAGCCATTCGGAATACTAAGGTGTGTATTGGCTATAGCATATTCATTGTAGGAATTGGATCGCACCTATCTACCTTGGTTGATGAGGAGTAGTTCCATGGTGATCATGAGATCGAGTCCATAAGCCCATAACTATGGTAGTGTGAAGATGATAGAAAGAGTTTTTATTAGATTTGCACATCGGACTCAAATTGAATGATTAATTCATATGATGGATGTTGGGTATGATGAGTTCACCTTAACCCTAATCCTATCGGGGCTCAAGATAGAAGAACCCAATCACACAGATAGCTGTACGAAGAGGTTTGTTTTCAATTTTGATGGGCTGCCACCATATACTGCTAGCTGTCACTGGTAGATTTTGGAAGAAATTAGAATAATTTTGATGATCAATTATTCTAATGGTATGAATCAAAAAAGTTCTGGTCCATCGAAAGGTGTTTTGATGATGTCGATGATAGAGATCGTGACATATCCAATAAATCAATTGGACATGTTCTTTCTTGCAATTGACTAATCCAATAAACCAATTAGACTTGACCCAATCAAGTCCAAACCAAATCTAATTGAATCTTATTCAATTAGACTTATTGAATCTTATTTAATTAGACTTAATCTCAATCCTTTGACTTAATCAAATTAAGCCAATTAGCAATCCGATTGCTAATCAGTGCTCCTGTAATATTTGCACTAGGTAAAACATCAATTGTATTGATTGTTTGACCTAAGAATGATTCTTAGTGATCGATCAACCATCCGATTATATCAAGACCTCTTTTGTATGTGACCCCATAGATTTGAACCTAAGCCACTAGCACTGAAATAAATTTCTATACCAATCAAAATGACCATCTAGCAATGGTACCTGATAGTCAAATAGGTCAAATATGTAGAACAACATCCTTAGAATCCATATAGATATAGTTTCCATATAATTCATCATCTTGACTAAAATGCTCATAAGACACCTTAGAGTTTAGCTGGCCAAGGTTTTACTATATTGAAATACAATGATGCATTCTTCTCCAACTCTTGGAGTGGTCAATCTCATCTTGATCACTTATCGATTTTGCAAGTACTTGACTATGCCCAGAAATCTTCTATTACTGAATTAGAAATTTAGTTAGTTCAGTACCAAAGCATAGTGAGTTGCTTGTAAGCCATTGTGGTAATCTCAGGTCTAAGGGATATTTATACATATATTCTATCAGAGCAATTCTCGATAGTAGAATGCTCTGGAATTGATCATGTTCAGTGATGATGTACCCTTACATCTCACTTGTATGCCATACCAGTATCTCCACACTCCTTAGTTAAGAGGATAACCAACCTATATGGCATACAACGATCTATGCTCGATAAACGCTGTCATCCTAATTAACAGCATATTATTGGATCATAAATAATTTAAGAACTAACCGATATATCCTCTCTTTATCAAAACTAAATAGTCCTAAGAACTTCATCACAACAATAGAGTTCATTAGAAGATGTAGACTTTGTGATAAGAAAGCTAAAATATTTATTTTATTCATTAATAAATTAATTATAATTATAAAGTAGCTTAACCGTCAACAAGCTGATGATTGACTTTGGGACATATTTTTCAATATTCATATGGCACACAATGACCTAGACTCAATAAATATTGTCATCCTTGGTAACAATATATTATTTGGTCATGAATAGATTTAAGAACTAAGTGATAAATTCTCTTTTATCGATTCTAAATAGTCCTAAAAACTTTATCAAAATATAGGAGTTCATTAGAAGATGCAAAGAATTTTGATAAAAAAGTTAAAATTATATTTTATTTATTTATAATTCATATATAATTACAAAAGATAGCTCAACCATCAATAGACTGACGATTGGCTTTGGGATACAATTTTCAACAAACTCTCACTTGGACTAAAGCCAATCAGTACAGTATCTAATATGCATCTTCGACTTATGATCGTCGAACTCGTTTACTACAATGGCTTTAGTCAATGGATCGATCAGGTTCGTTTTTCCATCAATCTTCTGAAGATCAATGTTATCTCAGTCCATGATCTTTCAGACAAAATGGTAGGAATGTAGAATATACTTCATCCACTAGTGTGCCTTTAATTTATTTGCCTGAGCAATAGCTTTAGAGCTATCACAGTAGAGCAGAACTAGACCATCAAAGGAGGGTGCTACTTCGAGCTCGATGATAAACCTTCTCAGTCATAGCTTCTTTTGCAGCATCTGATGCAATGACATATTCTATCTTACAAATTGAGTTGGCCACAGTGTGCTACTTGGAACTCTTCCAGTTGTTAAAAAATATATCCCAAAGTCAAGCATTAACCTATTGATGGTTGTGCTATTTTATAATTTTAAATAATTTATTATTGAATAAAATTATATTCTAGCATTTTCATCATAAAGTCTACATCTTCTAATGAACTCCATGTTGTGATGAAGTTCTTAGGACTACTTAATTTTGACAAAGAGAGGACTTATCGATTAGTCCTTAAACTGTTCATGATTAAATGATACATTGTTAACTACGACGACAATATTTATCGAGTGTAGGTCATTATGTGATATATAGAAAGGTTATTCTTCTAACCAAGAAGTATGAAGATACTAGTATGGCATATAAGTTAGATGTAAAAATACATCGTCACTAAATGTGACCAACTCTAGAGCATTCTACTGTCAAGAATTGCTTTGATGGGATATAGGTATAAATATCCCTTAGATTTAAGATCATCATGGTGGCTTGTAAGTAACCACTATGCTTTGGTACCAGACTACCTAAATTTTTAATTCAGTAATGAATGATTTTTGAAAATAGTCAAGTACTTGTGAAGATGGTGAGTGATCAAGATAGGATTGACAACTCCAAGAGTTTAGAAAAAATGCATTACTGTATTTTAATTTAGCAAAATTTTGGTCAGAATAATCCATGAGATGGATTTAGTATTTTTAAATGTAATGTGGATGACCTAATTAGGATTGACAGTTAAACTTTGAGTTGTCCTATGAGCATTTAGGTCAATGGGATGAATTATATAAAAACTATATCCACATGGGTTCTAAGAGTGTTACTTTACACATTTAACCTATTCAAACGTTGGATATCATTGCTAGATGGTCACTTTGATTGGTATAGAAATTTATTTTAGTGCTACTAGCTTAGGTTCGAACCTATGGGGTCACATACATTGGAGGTCTCTATCTAATCAAATGGTTGATTAACGATTTAGATTCGTTCTAAGGTCAAACAATCAATACGATTGATATTTAACCTAGTTTAAGTATTGTAGGAGGATCAATTAGCAATCAGATTGCTAAATAACTTAATTTGATTAAGTCAAAGGGCTGAGATTAAGTCTAAATGAATAAGATTCAATTAGATTTAGTTTGGACATGATTAGATCAAGTCCAATTGGTTTATTGGATAAGCCAATTGCAAGGAAGAACAAGTTCCAATTCAATTAGGACTTGTATGCACTCAATTTTTAATTTGATTAGAAATTAAAGTAGATGTTTGACCTATGCAAAGATATTTTTAGCATGGTGCTTCATTGAGACACAAACCATTGTGTCCTAGTGAGAGAAAAAGAAGGGAGAACAAAGGGTTCTTCTTTAGAGTTTTTTAGATATCTTCTTCCTCTGTTTTGTGAGATTTTAGAAGCATGTTTTCTCTTTCAAATTACTCCACATCTCCTTTGATTATTGGAAGGTCTATGTTTTGAAGAAGAAGATTTTTGATCAACCATCAAAGAAGGATCAATACAATACTAGCATATTGTGCTGATTTTCGATCGCTAGACTTCGGATCAATGATCGAGGCTTCGTGTGGACTTTTCATGGAGGTCGGACATATACACATCTCGAAGGGATGACCTCAGCCTTGAATCAAGAAGTTGAAGATCCCAACTTACAAAAGATAAGGGAGACTCGATCACTCTCTCCTACTAGATTAGATCTAGTCTTAGTTTGATGTTGATATGATCAACATCATTAACTTTGTTTAATATTTTTAATTTTAGATTTATTAGTATGCATAGATCATGATATTAGATCCTAAATCTAGGGTTAATTTATGTATTTTAATAAATTAATATGATTAATTTATTGCTTCTGTTGATTTAATTTTGAAAAAAATTTAAAATTCTTACGAGAAATCCTAAATTTTTTCTTAAATTGATATCAGAGCCTAGGACTTTTATGACATGATCTTTATGCATGTTTAGATTATTTATTTTGATTAGATCTAATTTATAATCTAATGTTTAAATCTAAAATTAAATTAAAGATCACATGAACTAATTTATAAGGTTGTCCTACTATAAGATTTATCCCTTACAGTCTAAAGGTTGTCCTAGTTTGTGCAGATCTAAAGTTAATCATAAATTTATTAGATTTATCTATATTAATTTATAATTTATTAGATTTAAAATTATTTAAATCTAAAACTAGTATTTTAGATTGTATGGACTGATTATCTTGTTGTAAGTTTTATCTCTTACAATGTAAAGATTGTCCTAGTACGTGCTGATCTAAAATCCTAATCATAAAATTTTAGATTTGATCTAAGAAATTTTATGATTTAATTGAAGATATTTCAATCTAATTTTTATTATCATAAATATATTAGATTTAATCTAAGATGATTTATAATTGATTAGAATTAAAATTATTTCAATTTGAATTACATGATTATGTTTAGATTAGATCTAAAGTAGATTCATATTTATATTATTTGCATATTGATTATAAATCAAACATGCAACTGGTTTGTAGAATCATGTTATAAAAATATTTTATAAATATGAAAATTAATTTTGAAATGCTGAACCCCAATACTCAGCCCAAAATGTAATTAAGAATTAAGAGTTGTTTGATTAAGATCTAGGATTATGAATTGAAGATCCTAAGACACAAACCATAACATTTGGGTTAACAGGTTAGTGAGAATTAGGTTTATTAATAGGGATAGACCATAGGTTAGATTAAAGAATGGACTTAATTAAAGAATTGACTAAATCTATTCAATAGTTGTCTTAGATTAGGTCAAGGATTCTCTAGATCAATTACAATAGTTATAGTTGGTCAAGTCTATATCCTTAGTGAGAACCAAAATGGACTTGATTCTTTGCTATGAGGCCTAGCCCGAGCTATTTGGTTGATCGAAGCAAACCTAATTAACTAGCTAGTGTCTAAGGTAAGTCTGTTAATCTAGACTGGTAGTTTTTAATTGGCAACCTGCTTACCTGGCCATTTTTGATAGTGTCTAAGGTAAGCTTTGGTAGACCCTCCCATCAATCTACTTACTTGGCCTTCTTGGTGAAATTATGTTTTGACCAGATCACTTGACAATTCGAGCTGACCATGTCATTAGGTAAATCATTATGATTGATTTAGGTGCTCCTAGACCAGCCTATGAATGGTCTCCCTTAATCTGATTTGGTGAAGTCAATGGAAAGATCATGATTAGTTGGTTCATCTGACTCTTTTCTCTTAAATCAAATTAATTAAATCTTTTAAAATTATTAGATTCTCAAAATAAAATAGTTATGGTGATAACTAAATCATGGCCTCCCATTAAGATGGATGATAATGGATCTAATAGTCTAGGTGGACATTGGAGGCACCTTACACCTGGTGTTCATCGAGGTATTAGAATTATCATTCATCATATTATGATTAGGTTGCACTATCTAAATGGTGATTAGGTTAGCCAGAGCTTTCCTCAAGCCTAGTCATCATTCGTTTGATGCACTGAACTCAATCATGTTAATGGTTGGACCTAACCAGAACTTTCAATGGAGGCCCTAGCATACTAAAAATATACTTATGGCAAAACCTAATACTAAAAATTATTTAAAACAATTGGTTAAGAACCTACTCATAGATGCACATTGATTAGCCAAAGCTTTTCTTGGGTCCGTATGCAGTCTATGTGGATTTTAGTATCTACTAAGGAATTAAGGTAATTCCTCAAATTAGAGGTAGAGGCTACCAATTCGAATAAAAAAATAGAAGAACCTTTTGATTAAAGATCAAATATTTAGGTTTAATAAATCATTTACCAATTAGGCTTTTGGTTCTCCTTTGTGCAGTTAAGGCCAAACCCTAGTTGCTCCTTTCATTGTAAGGCAGCGATATACTTTTGGGATCCAACTTTAATAACAAGTATCAAAAGTTAAATATTATTCAGCAACATAAAGAGATTCATGCTGGGGCTTCTATGCCTAGTCTAAATAAAAGGTCTAAGAATAACCTAGATAAGATAGAGTATTTTTACTCTAAGAAGCAGGGGCACTGGAAGAGGAACTGTCCTCAATACCTTGCTTTTTGTGATCCCAGTAGGTTGAATAAGAGAAAAGAGCAAGGAGTTGCTGATCGAGGATATTATATGATAACATCTTATATTTTTTTCTATTTGTAATACTACTACTTGGGTTTTGGATACTGGAAGTTCAGTTCATATTTATAATTCATTGCAAGAACTTCAAGTTAATAGACAATTCAAAAATAACGAGCGATTCCTGAATGTTGGAGATGGAAGATCAGTTCCAATTCTAGCTATGAGAATAATTTAGCTTATTTTCAATACTAATATCATTTTTTTAGATGAATATCATTATTATCCTTCTTTTCTGATGAATATAATCTTTGTTGGCCTTTTGGCCATAGATGGTTATCATTTATCAATAAAGGAAGATTATTATGATATCATTATGAATAATGTTACGATAATGCAAGGATAATAAAGAAATAATATTTATATTTTATCATAGCATGTAAGTGTAGTATACCCTTCTAAAAAAATATCCAAGATTAGATAATATATCTGATATCTACTTATGGCACTGTAGGCTAGGTCACATTAACAAGAGTAGGATAAATAGATTTACTCAAGATAGAATCCTCAAAGTTAGTGATTATGAATCACTTCCAACCTATGAGTTCTGTCTTCTTCAAAAAATGACCAAGTCATTTTTAACTGGAAAATATGAAAGAGCCACTGAGCTCTTAGATCTAGTACATATTGATACATGTGGATCTATGAGTATAAGTGCTAAAGGTGGATATTTCTACATCATCACATTCACAGATGATCTATCTAGGTATGGGTATGTCTACTTGATGAAACACAAGTTGGATTTATTTGAAATGTTTAAATGATTTCAAAATGAAGTAGAAAAACAAACTAGAAAAGGTATTGAAATCTCTTCAATCAGATCAAGGAGGTGATACCTATCTAGTGAGTTCTTGATATATCTAAGAGAAAATGGGATTCTCTCATAATGGACTCCTCCAGAGACATCATAACATAATGGTGTATTGAAAAGGAGGAATCGAACATTGTTAAGCATCGTCCGATCTATGATAGGGTTTGCTAGTCTGCCTATTTTATTTTGGAGTTATGCTCCTGAGACTGCATGTTTTATATTGAATAATGTACCAAGTAAATCTATTGCAAAGACTTTATATGAGATATGGATTGGGTGTAGGCCTATACTCTCTCACCTTTGGGTTTGGGGTTGTCTGGCCTATGTCAAACGTTTGCATATACATAAACTTGGACTCCAGTCTGATAAGTGTGTATTTATAAGGTACTCCAAAGAAACTTGGGATTACCATTTCTACCATGTTGAAGAATACAAGATGTTCATCAGTAATAGGATAACTTTTTTAGAAAAAGAGTTTCTTAGTGAAGAAACTATTGCCTCTAAGGTTGAACTTGAGAAAGTTTAACTAGTAGAAAAATCGACACCAGTTGCCAAACTTGAACCAGATTTGATCAGATCAAACCTAAAGTCACCTACACCATTAAGGTGATCCAGTAGAGTATCGCATCAACCAGATGGATACTATGGTTTCTTGGTCTGGAATGGTGATCCCATCAAACTCGATGAGAATGATGAGGATCCGATCATCTATATGGATGCAATGTAGAGATCTGATTCTGAGAAATGGCTTGAGATCATTAAATCTGAGAAGGAGTCCATAAAAGTCAACGATGTGTAAATAGTTGTTGACCCACGTGAAGGGGTTAGTTAAATCCATTAGGTGTAAGTGGTTCTTCAAGAGGAAGTGGGGCACAGATGGAAAGGTGGAGACCTATAAAGCCCATCTGGTTGCCAAGGAGTATCATCAATGCTATGGTATTGACTATGATGAGATGTTCTCCCCTGTGGCAATGCTCAAATCTATTCGGATAATGTTTACGATAGCTATCCATTTAGACTATGAGATCTAGCAGATGGATGTGAAGACATCTTTCCTGAATGGAGAGCTGACAGAAGAGGTGTATATGATCAACCAGAGGGGTTCACATCCATAGATGAGTCCAAGATATGCAAGCTTTAGAGATCCATTTATGGATTGAAGTAGGCATCTCAGAGTTGAAATATGCATTTTGATAAGGTGATCAAAATGTATGGCTTCTATTAAGAATGAAGAAGAGCCCTGTATTTACAAATGGACAAATGGTTCGATGGTGGTATTCTTTGTCTTGTGTGTAATGACATTCTCTTAATTGAGAATGACATCCTCACACTACAAGGAATAAAAGTTTAGCTATCATCTTAGTTCTCCATGAAGAACTTGAGTGACACATCCTACATCCTAGGGATGAAGATCTAAGAGGATGCTTGGCTTATCCTAATCCAAGAAGAGCTATCTACCGATAAGCCATAAGATTTCTCTCTCCAAGAAGGATTGTCTGATAACTCCTGAAGAGAGAGAGCAAATAGTAGAATCCTATATGCTTCAGTAGTGGAATCTATCATATACGCCAAGACATGTACGAGATTAGATATGGCATACTCACTAGTAGTGAGTAGATACCAATCTAATCCAGGAAAGAACCACTAGAAAGTGGTGAAAATCATCCTTAAGTATTTGAGAAATACTAAGGGTCAGTGCCTGGTTTATGGTGAGTCAGATCTAAAACTTTTGGGATTTACAACCTCCAGCAATCAATCTAACCATGATGATAGCACAAGCATGTTGGGCTATATCTTTATCCAAAATGGTGGAGCTATCTACTGGAAGAGTTTTAAGTAGCACACTATGGTAGATTTTATATGGGAGGTGGAGTACGTCATGGTATCCGATGCTGCAAAGAAAATTGTGTGGCTGAGAAAGTTCAACACCAAGCTCGGAGTAGCATCCTCCCAGGATGGTCTGGTCCTGCTCAACTGCGACAGCACTAGTGCCATTACTCAAGCAAAGAAATCGAAGGCACACCAGCAGATGAAGCACATACTATGCCACTACCATCTAATCCAGAAGATCGTGGATTGAGGTGACATTAACCTTCAAAAGATCGACGAAAAGAAGAACCTGGCCGATCCCTTCATTAAAGCCTTGGTGGTAAAGGAGTTCGATAACCACAAGTCGAAGATGGGTATTAGATACTGTACCAAGTAGCTTTAGGAGAAGTGAGAGTTATTAGAAAATATGTCCCAAAGTCAATCATCAGCCTATTGATGGTTGTGCTATTTTATAATTATAAATAATTTATTATTGAATGAAATTATATTCTAACATTTTCAATATAAAGTCTATATCTTCTAATGAACTTTATATTGTGATGAAGTTTTTAGGACTATTTAGTTTCGATAAAGAGAGGATTTATTGATTAGTCGTTAAACTGTTCACGACCAAATGATATATTGTTAACTAGGACAACAATATTTATCGAGTGTAGGTCATTGTGTGCCATATAGATTGGTTGTCCTCTTAACCAAGAAGTGTGGAGATACCAGTATGACATATAGCTAAGGTGTAAGGGTACATCATCATTGAACATGATCAACTTTGGAGTATTCTACTATCAAAAATTGATCTGATGGGACATGGGTATATGTGTCCCTTAGATTTGAAATCAGTATGGTGGCTTGCAAGCAACTCATTATACTTTGGTGCCGAACTATCTAAATTTCTAATTTAGTAATGGAAGGTTTTTGGGCATAGTCAAATACTTGTGAAGTCGGTGAGTGAATAAAATGGGATTGACCACACCAAGAGTTTGGAGAAAATGCATCACTGTATTTTAATTTAGTAAAACCTTGACTAGGATAATCTATGAGATGGATTTGATATTTTGAAATACAATATGGATGGCCTAATCAGGATTGACAGTTAAACTCTGAATTATCCTATAAGCATTTAGGTCAAGGGGATGAATTATATGAAAACTTTATCCACGTGGGTTCTAAGAGTGTTGCTTTGCACATTTGACTTATCTGGCCATCGGGTATCATTGCTAGATGGTTATTTTGATTGGTACAAAAATTTATTTCGATGCTACCAGCTTAGGTTCGAACCTATGAAGTCACACACATAGTGTTAGATATATGTGCCCTAGAAGCCAGAATTGGCTGACACTTGTAATACACTTCTAGGGGCAAAATTGTAATTTTGACTATAATTAATGAAATGGGTTATTTTCTATCACACATGTGTATTTAGTGTCTGTGATACATCCTTTGAGTTAATGGTAATGATAATTCATATTTTCAAGAGTTGAAAATTTAAGACATGAATAATCATTATTAACTCATAAATAGCTCCCGACCATAGGATCATCACGAGGATGGTGATTGATCCGGAAGGTTGGTGTACGATCGCTTCTCTTTAGTAGATGAGTCTTGAGTCTATGGTGTGGAGACACCGGAGCGAGAGTACAGGTACTCGTTAGAGAACGAGGGCACTGAGCGTGACCACCTCGAGTAGTCATTAGGAAGTCTACCTTCTCGTCAATGACTGACTCGATGCTGCAGTAGTGTGTCTGGTTCTTTGACCTGAGATGCATCGGCAGTTCACCTTGAGGGTGTTATAGTTTGACTACACCATTACTCGATCTCCTAGCCATATGGAACCCTGAGGTGTATGTTGGCTATAGCATGTTCATTGTAGGAACTGGATTGCATCAAGATGGAATCTATCTACCTCGGTGGTAGAGGAGCAGCCCTATGATGATCATGAGAATCAAGTCCAGAAGCCCATGGCCATGGCAGAGTGAAATAATAGAAAGAGTTTCTATTTAGATTTTCACATTGGACTTCGAATCGAATGATTACATCATATGACAGAGACTAGGGTTTGACGAGTTCACCTTAACCCTAATCTGATCGGGGCTCAAGATAGAAGAACTTAATCACACAGGTAGCTGCACCAAGAGGTTCGCATTCAGCTCTGATGGGTTGCCACCATATACTGCTAGGTGTCACTGGTGGATTTTGGGAGCAATTAGAATGATTTAGATGATCGATCATTCTAGCTGTTCGAATCAGAAGAGTTCTGATCCATCGAAAGGAGTTTCGATGATGTCGATGATAGAGATCATGACATATCCCATTACCATACAGAACTGAACCTAACTGGGTCACACAAACAAGGGTTTGAATCTGGTGATCATCAATTGAACTGATCTAGTTCAATTGATCTGAATGAGATTCAATTAGGTTCAAGGAAAATCGTGCTAGCACTCGATTGAACCTAACGTTCTTCTTTTACTATCATAAATAAGTTGTCCTGACTGAGCCAAAGGAGTTTGTGCTCAATCAGAGGCCTTCATATGGTCTGACTGGAGGTTGTCCAAGTCAGAAATAGGTTGTCTTATTTTGTAAGACATTACCTGCCATTTTTGGTCACCTGCCATTTCTTGTTCTTTGACTTTGGTCAAAAGTCTACCTTTGACTGGTCAAACGTTGACCATTGACCCTTTGACTTTTGACCACATGTCATGCACCTATTGGAGAGCTGGTGGGGGCTTGTCCCCCTGCCAGAACCTGGCAAGGAGAAGGGCGCACGCCAAGGGTGGCGTGAGCCCAAGTTAGGAGGCGCCTAGGAGTCCTTGTTGGACAAGGACTCCATCTCCCTTTTGGATTCCAATTAGAGTTCTTCTAAGAATCCAAGTTTGACTGGTCTTAGGCACCCTCTAAGGAGGAATCCAGGGGACTCTATTCCCACCAATCAGATTTAGATCTGATTTCACAAAGGGTTGTGATTGGTTGGGAAGGAAGAGGAGTTGGATCACAAGCTTAGTCTATAAATAAGACCCTGCGCCCAACTCAAAAAAATAATCAAGAAGAATTTCCCACGCCCCAAGGCTGCCTCTCCTCCTCCTTCTCCATGCCAATACTCTCTTCTCCCCTTGCTCTCCACGTCCAAAAGTGTTTTGGACTTGGTTGGTGCGATTCAGATCAAGAAAAGGCGATCAAAAGCAAGAAGGCTGCGCTGCTGCAAAAGGACGACTGCAGATCTTCAAAAGGAGTTTTGAAGATCCTCCAGATCAGATCCAGATCTGATTTTTGGAGGTGTGATAGAGAAGAAGAGGATCTCCAGATCCAACCCGAGTGGATACCGGTAGAGGCCAGGCGCTTGCGTGGCTAAGATCCAGAACCTTCCGCTGCAAACAGGATCATCAACAGGGTAATAGGATTACCCAAATCAGGTAAATTAAATTTGATTTAATTTATCCTTTTATTTTAATTTTTATTAAATAATAAGAATCAGATCTGAAACATATCAAGATCTGATTACAGATCTAAGAGAAAAAATTTTTGAAATATATCTCTTGATCTGATCAGATCTGAACGAACCTGGACCGGGAAATCAGGATTTCCCTTCAACTGGTATCAGAGCCATGGTTCTAAAATTGTTTAGATCTGATTTTAATTTTATTTTAATTAAAAATAAAGTGATTTCAGATGTCACATGAGATGTGATCAGATCTGAAATCAGAAAAATTAAAATTAAATGATTTGGATCTAAGAACATGAAGATATGCATGACTAGTTCTAGAATAGAATAGTTCTATAGAATAGTTTTGCATGTCTTTGATTTAATATGATTAAATCATATTTTAGATCTTCTTATTTACTATTTTTCTGATATTATAAGTGTTATAATAACATCTGATAAACAGCAAATAAAAATTATTTAATTTTAAATATCATATGAGATATGATAGATGCATGACTAGACTAGTTGTAGAATAGTTCTACATAATTGTCTAGATTAGAATTTATTTTGATTAGATCAATTTAAATCTAATTTTTTAGATTATTATGTGATAATTTAGATCTGAAAACATGCATGATTTGATACATGAGATGTATGCAAAATATGCCATGATTAGATCTAAATTTGTATATGAGATATATGATATAGATCTATAACTGTTTTGTAGTATTGAATGTTCCTGATTAAGGCGTTCCTCTTGGCCGTCCGGTCATAAGAACGAAGAAGGGTTTAAAGGCCCTCTCTTCCCATTCGATGGGGTGTTCTTATGACGTGTAGGGGTGCTGCGTGTTCGTCCTTAATCAGAAACCCAAAACTTACTTTCTGCAAAACCCTAGATCCTGAAACCCTAGGATTTATTGTGCATATTTTGTTTATGAACCCTACTTAATTAAGAATTAAGTTTATGGAATATTAATTAGGTCTAAAATTGAGAATTTCAGATCTAAGACATATTCATAATACTGGGTTCGGGCTTGGGTAGCTCAATTA